>LKNJ01004506.1:3110-38532 GCA_002120245.1 Maccullochella peelii
AGAAGTGGCTGTAGTGTTTTCCAGGTTGGGTGTGAAAGACTAAGAACAAGGCTTTCGAACGAATTATAATTTAGTTTAGGTTTAGGGTCGATTAATAGGCTTGAGTCGAAGATGGCTGTAACTCCACCTCCTCGGCCTGTGCCTTCGAGGAATGTGAGTGGGTGGATTCATTTAAACGAACATATTCATCATGGTGCAGCCAGGTCTCAGTAAGACAGAATAAATCAATATGATAATCTGATATTAGATCGTTTACTAGTACAGCTTTAGATGACAGAGATCTGATGTTTAAGAGTCCACATTTAATTCTCTTATTTTGTTGCACTGTTGCAGTGGTGGTTTTAATTGTTTTGGGTTTTTTATGTATAGCTCCTCCTCTGTTTGCTTTTGATTTAAAGAATTTAAGTGGTCGGGGGGCAGACACCCTCTCTATGGAGTTTAGGCTGGGTAACTGTGGAAGCGCAGAGAAGCGTGTAGGACTGCGACTCTGCCTCCTGGTCTCAACTCTGAGCAGTCACGGCTTTGGGCCACTAATAAAGTCGGCCAGATTTCTAGATATGGGAGCAGCCCCATCCAAAGTTGGATGAATGCCATCTCTCCTAATCAGACCAGGTCTTCTCCAGAAAGTCCCCCAATTATCTACAAAGCCCACATCATTACCTGGACACCACCTCGACAACCAGCGGTTGAATGATGACATGCGCCTATACATGTCATCGCTAGTAAGGTTTGGTAGGGGCCCAGAGAAAACTACGGAGTCCGACTTTGTCTTTGCATATGTACACACCGAATCAACATTCATTTTCGTGACCTCCGATTGGCGTAATCGAGTGTCATTACCGCCGCCGTGAATAACAATCTTAGCATATTTATGCTTATCCTTAGCCAGCAGTTTTAAATAGGATTCAACGTCGCCCGCTCTGGCCCCAGGGATGCATTTGACTATGGTCGCTGGTGTCGCTAACTTCACATTTCTCAGAATAGAACTGCCAATAATCAGCGTTGGTTTCTCAGCGGGTGTGTCGCTGAGTGGCGAGAACCTGTTAGAAACGTGAACGGGTCGGTGGAGAACCGTGGGCTTTGGTTTAGGACTATGCTTCTTTCTGACAGTCACCCAGCCTCCCTGGTTTCCCGGCTGCTCGGGAGTTGCCGGGAGACGGCTAGCAGAAGCTACCTTTGGTCGGCTCGCACCGGCTGGTGGCTGGCTAGCTACAGCTGACTGACTTTCCATGGTGCGGAGCCGCGATTCTAACTCACTAAGCCTCTCCTCCAACGCAGTTCAGGAGGAGCCGCAAGAAAGGCGTCTGCTGGCTTGGCTGCAGAGCGCTCTTTCTGGGGTTGACGGCAATGTAAATGACTCTTAGGAAGGTCTATTGTAAGGTAACCACTTTCTTTTGTTAGTGCCCCTTTTAATATTATGAGGCTTTTATTTTGGCGCCTTCTACCGGAGGAATAGGATCGCGCTACGGAAAATTAATTAATCAACGTGAGGACAGAAAGAAGGAAAGTCAAGCGATATTACTCAGCAATATAAAGCTCTTGTGACTTAATAATTAAGCGCCCAGCTGGAACGGGAACAAGGTATTGTGTAATTTGATTTGTTTATGATGATGTACAGTGATATGTGATTTAACTGTGAGGAAGTGTTTTGAATGTATTGCTATCGTAACAGTCATGCTAACATTAGTTTCTGATAATGAGGTTTAAACGGATAGCTATAACGTCACGGTAATGCTAGCTTTCTACCTTTTCATAAGAGTGTACCATGGGTAATATGTCAGTAATATTTTGATTAATACCCATGTGTATGAGTTATATGGCATATGGATGATGTTTGTAATGCTTGCATTTTGTAAGAGCTCATTTTATGTTATTTGTCTGTTCTGTAGCTCTTACGGTGTTTTATGAAGAAGAGGAAAGGAAAGGAAATTTGTGTTCAAAAGATGGCTGACGGCTAAACATAAATAAAGGCTTCTTGAAACATCAGTGCGCTTCACCATTGTCTGGCTGGAGTTCGCTACAGGCAAAGCCCAAACCCATAACACGCTGATCAACCAGGACGCCGTGGGCCTCCACCTCTTGCCTGGACACCGCGAGAATCAACCAGTTGTTGACATAGTTCAAATTCACACACCCCTCTGCCTGAGTGGCTCCAACGCCTCCTCCACACACTGAGAACGTGCGTGGGGACAGGGAGTATCCGAACGGGAGGCGACAGAATTGATAGCATCGCCCACCTATCACGAAGCGCAGGTACTTCCTGTGATGCTGCAGGATGGGAACGTGGAAGTAGGCATTGGTCAGGTCTATGGTTGTCATCCAGTCACCTGCCTGGATACATTCCAGACGCTGTCTGACCATCAGCATGCGAAAACGGCCTGCGCGCAATGTAGGTGTTCAAGCCGCGCAGGTCCAGAATAGGTCTCACACCCCCCAATTTCTTGGGTACCAGGAAATACGGGGAGAAAAAACCCCGCCCGAGCCTCCGAGTGGGGAACTGGGGACACCGCGCCCTACCAAAGGAGCGCAGCTACTGCCTCCTCCAAGACCGCTCTCTTCGAATGAAGTCGCAGTGCCACTGAACGGAGAGGGTCTGTGGCGGAATTGAACAAGCGAGGGTTCTGCCTCCGTGATGACGCTGTCTCGCCACCTTGGTTCGGGATGGCATCAGCCATATGAATGGCACACTGGTCCAGGAACCCGGCCAGAAGGAGGCAGAGGGGACAAGGCAGACCGCATGAATCCACAGCGAACGTCATAGTCAGCCCAGTACTTGAGCCACACGACCTCTTCTTCACCATGGAGACCTGGAAAGAGGACAGACTACACAAACACAAAAGGACAAGGACAAACATGGACTATAAGTACTCAGATTAATGGATTAATTGAGACTGAGATCGACCCACCGGAAGGATAATTGTAACAGGTCTTTTTTTACTCTGGGGACAGACAGGAGGCCTGAATTCTGAGAGCAGAGAGCGCAGGATGAGATTTAAGGTTTAAGGAGATCCAACAATTATGAAGGGGTGATCCCATTTATAATTTTGTAAGTCATTAGAAGCACCTTAAACTGTGATCTGACATGACAGGGAGCCAATGAAGGTAAGCAAAAACAGCAGAAATAAAGTTGTATATAAACAGTCAGGGAAAAAACATCATACAAACATCAACATACTTGACATGCCTCAGGCTCTCTCCCAGCCTTCCCCTCTTTGTATGACCCAGCTTTATCTTTGTACCATGGATGAATAGCAAGTCAATTTTATTTATATATTCCAATTTCACAAATCACAAATTTGCCTCAAGGGGCTTTACAATCTGTATAGCATCTGTCCTTAGACACTCAACTCGGATCAGGAAAAACTCCCCAAAAAAATCTTTTAACGGGGAAAAAATGTTAGAAAGCAGCAGAGGAGGGATCCCTCTCCCAGGACGGACAGACAGGAAATAGATGTTGTGTGTACAGAATAGACCAACATAATAAAAATACAGTATGGACAATCAGGATGACAAAATTATAGATACATTTTAACATATATATAAAGAATATGGATCCAGGAGGACGTTGAGCAATTTCATGTGTTGCCAAACAGACCTGAGTCACATGACCTCCTCTCAACCATGGAACCTGGAAGAGGACAGACTACACAAACACACGAGACCCAAAACTCAAGCACACTATTCACACAGGTAGGAGAAAAGAACAGACAAACATTGTCATGGCCCCCCGTGCCCCTGCTCCCCCCGGTCCCTGACGCTTCGTCTGTTTTTCTCCTCTCCCTGTTTGTCTGTGTCTTGTCCTGTTGTGTTTGTGCGAGGGCGTGTCCCCACTCACCTCCACCTGGCCGTGTGCTCCTGCCACCTCACCTGGAATCAATCAACTCTCATGCCTGCCGTACTTCAGTCCCGGCCCTTCTCCCACTCCTCGCCAGATCATTGCCTCTATCACTTCGGTAGAAAGCGCCACGGCCCCAGCACTAAGCTGAAAAGTAATTCTTGTCTGTCTTCCGACCCTGCTAACCTGTTTCTCATTTGTTCCCCAGGTCCACGCTTGCCACCTGCCCCGCTCGTTACCTTCCCCGTCCGGATCCCCAGCTCCCTCGCCGCCCGCCTGCCTTCCAGCTCCTCTCCACTGCCCCCCTGCCCCCCCTTGCCTCCATTCTCCCTCTTTGAATAAACGTTTGTTATCTACCTACGTGTTCGCATCTTGGATCCAGCCTCGCACCATGCATCACACATAGGGAGAGAGAGAGACAAGAGGAGAGGCTGAGTCTCCTGGAGGACGAAGATCCAGATCTGAAACATCTGGAAAGACGCACTGACAACCAGGGGAGAGAGAGAGAGGTCCCTGCACAGAGAAGCCTGAGGGAAAACAGAGGACAAGGAGGAGAAACTAGGGAGAGAGAGAAGAGAGAAGACAGAGAGAGGTAGGCACACAGCTGTGGGACATAAACAACAGAGGGTTAGAGAGATGCAGTGGTTTTCAGAAAGTTTACAGTATTCTCATCTGCAGGACAAACATGGACTGTAAGTACTTGGCTTAACAGATTAATTGAGACTGAGACCAACCTATCAGAAGGATAATGGTAACAGGTACAAGGTAATCAAAAATAAGCAGCTAACTGAAGGTTAAGGTGAAAAGAAGAGTTTTAAGTTTGGATTTAAAGGCCTCAACAGAAACACACTGTCTAATGTCAACAGGGAGGTTATTCCAGAGGAAGGGGGCACGATAGGAAAAGGAACCGCAGCCAACTGACTTAACTCTGGGGACAGACAGGAGGCCAGTATTCTGAGAGTATGCGATATAATGTTGAAGGAAATCAGACAGTTATGAAGGGAAGCAAAAATTGGTTTGAGATGATCAAATTTTCTAGTTTTAGTTAAGCTGCAGCATTCTGAACCATTTGAAGCCTTGTAGTACTAGCATGCGGCAGACTTTTTTTAATCTCTATTTAACCAGGAGTAAAAGACTCCTAAGACTAAAAAGAGTGTCCTGGCCAAGACAGGCAGCAGCACAAAAACGAGTGCAGACATAAAACAAACATAAAATAAACAACAAATTACAAAATTATAAGATATCAAAACATTCTCCATCATTCATACACATATGCTCACACTTTTGCTACAGTTGCTGCAGTGAATATGGTGCAAAACACATTCACCTGTATCAAAAAATTTGCACATTTGCAAATCAATATCTGAATTCATGCAATGAAGAATATTTTCTCACAAATATATTTTTTTTCTTGGCTATATTTCTATCACAAACACAAGTCAATAACTACAACTGCTTAAATCTGCCGCTATGAATCTCAAATGCTGTTTTGTCATTCACAAATGACAAGTTCCGCGCACTCTTGCTTTTGCACCACCACCGCTTTTGCTCAGTGAAATGTGGAGCAAAAGTGATTTGTGTACTTGTAGCCCTGTAGCCAGGGGTCACCTGCAGGTGGCAGTAATGCAACGTCGTCGATGTCAACAACAGACATATACAGTATATATACGTAGACGCTGCATTAGCCTCTGGATCGTACGTCAACGTCGCCGCCATATTGGAAAGGGCAACTTGTCCAGAAGGCGGGACTAAAACGGACAAAAGTGTGAGCATATGAGTTTCTTGATTTGTGATTCGTAGCATAGGATGTGTGCACCTGTAATGAAGAATTTGAGAAGGTGTAACAGCTGTGTTGTGTTTGTGGGGAGAGAAAAAAATTCGACAGGTTTGCTACTTTGTAAAGCATTTTTCTCTGACTTCAAATTTACTGTTACACGTGTGTGACTATTTTCTACAACTAAAAATTCCACTGTCACAGGTGCTCAGTTGTTTTGCTCCAATAATACCTTCATACAAAACTCAGACAATTAAACAAAAATAACCAACAATAAATAAAAAGAGCTGTGGACACCGCAGAAGGTGCATTATTAATTACAAGCATTATTAGGCTACATAAATCAAATAACCTGACACTTTAACAGCAGATTAACGCATCACCAAAACAGACAACACAGAGATGACAATATAAACTTCCCAGCAGCTATAGTCCACAAACACACACGTTAAAGCAAAAAAAAAAGAGCAGGACAGTTTTTAACACACTGTGTAGTGCAACACACACAACACAACACGTCACATAGCGTGCGCGCCGGGTGGTGCATTAAATCAGTGATTTATTTAGGTGGATGTAACCTCTTTTAACTATGCTGTGGCAGCTCTTCAGTGCTTCTCTAATCAAAATGTTTACAGCTGAGTTGTTCCACAAACTTTTCTTATTCTGTTACTGAGAGTGAAGATGACATTTGAATGTTTAAAATTTTAACGTTAAAGATGAACACACGGATAAGGACCTCGTTTTTTTTGTTTGTTGTTGTCGTAGTTGTTAACTTTGCTTTTTATGTTAAATATTATCAGCATATATTTTGGTATTCAAATAAAGTTTGATGTGAATTTGTTTATTATAACATTGGGTTGCATTTGTTTCTTATATTATGACGTGGTGCACATGTCAGATACTGCCCTACCTTTAGCTATTTGTGCAGGTAATGTGGGTGGTTTTGATAAAAATGTTGGGCAACTGAAGCCGTGGTTGAGATATAGTCTTTCGACCACTATTTAACCACTTTTTATGACATGAATGAGTTTTTGTTTTGTTTCTTTATGAAGTTAATTTAGAACAATGTATGGAACAGTTTTGAGTTCGAATATAAATAAATTAGATTTTTGAAGTGACAAGAGGTCCTTGAAGTGAGTTGGAACCGACCACTTATTCAGTGCTCGCAGCTTTTGACATCGAAAAGCCGACACAGTTGTATTTTGTGTTTTTAATCTTCCTGCAATTTTTATCTTTCCAAATATAGTCAATAAAAAGTAAAAAGAAAATCTAAATTACATTAAAATAATATTAAATGCAACTAAAAACGTGAATGAAAAGACAGAAAATAAGTAATAGTAAAATAAAATGATGCTGTACAAAGATTCTTATTACCTTTAACTTATACAAGAAATAAACACCCTTTGTAATAAAATATGTCCTTAATGGGGTCACAAACTCAATCCAAGGTTCCAAATCTGTCCTGGAAGCATCATGAATCAATCCAGTCTTCTGCTGTGAGAGTCTCTCTTTCCAGCTGCTTCTTTTTAACAACTTTTTTAGTTGCAGTTAATATAATATAACACATGATTTTCAAAACCATGAACAGTGTCTGGTCTCTTGCCTAGACACAATGTCTTAAAGTAAAATGGAATTGGAACTTTTTTCTTCATTATATGAAGACTTTTGGATCACATTTCATTATTCATTTTTTTACTACCAGTATCATTATAAGCAATGAAGTTGGGGAATAAAATGTTAACAAAACCAAGAGTGATGGCGAAAGTATGTACATAAGATCTAGGTTGTAAAAAGAATGGGATTTTCGATCTTTTACAAAGAATATTAATAACTGTTTATCACAGGATGAACATGTTAACTCAGCTGATCTTCCACACTGAGTGTCAGTACTGGCACTGTCCCAAAGGCTGGCACTGTCCCAAAGACACAACATGTCTCTTTTTTCCATCTTCTTTTGCCTTAAAAATCTCTATCGAAGGTTCTTTAAACAGACACAAATGTATTTAAGTGTTGTACTATGGAGTAAAATCAATCTCGTCAAGCAGTTGAAACCATGCAGGAGGCAGCCAACTTTTGCCCTTACTAAAAACAATAATTTTTAAACATCACTGAAAATTTAGCTGAAGGAATATATTATTATTGTTATATATATTCCACATTTGATAAATTGCGCAGGGTGCAGATATGAATGATTATGAAGACAATCGGAACTTTCATTTTGAGTTTGGTTTTGGTTTTGATTGTTTGTCCCAGCCTCTGATCTGATCCAGAGGGACGACCCTCACCTTATTGTGTTAACCAGCTACCCTTGAGCTTTGAAAGACATTTCTAGATCAGTTTAACACAAAATTGTGATCTCTGGCTAGTCTGATTTGAAAACAGATGTTGTCACTGAGACACATTTATCTTTGTCTTTATCAAATCCCTCACAGAATAAGATGAAGCTTTTTAAGACATTAGTGTGCTTCAAATTAAGTGCTTTGAGTTTTCTCAGTTTTTATATGAATATTCCCTAAAAGTAAACAATTTAAAACATCCTATATTTATATTTCCTATATATCTGCATTTCATTGTTTATAGAACCCAATCAGACTGCTCATGTGTGTGGTGGGACACCTGCACATCTGTTTTTTGGGTGATAGGTCCTCTTTTTGATTTGTTTTCCTCTGCATTAATCTAGATACAGCCTTTGGGCAGGAGTTGCACCGCTATTACCAATATTATCTGTATCACCCTGTATTTACCTGATTGGTGTATGTAGTTTCATTGAAAACATCAGATGTAATAATAATATAATAACTAATAAAAAAACAGAACAGATACTTAAAGTGATTTTTCTGCTTATAACTCCCTGGAAGAAAGCTACCTGCAAAGGTTTTGTTCTGAAAACCACAGTGCACCATGGGATTTTCTTTTGGGCTGACACACTTCAACTGAGTGCTAGAGATGGCACAAAAGATTGAGTTAAGTACAACTCATTTTTCAACAAGATATCACAGCTCAAAATGCGCTCTACCAAACAGTTGAGATTATTAAAGGGTTAAGCTTACCTGAGCATTTAGCCAAGCTAGCAATGGCAATTTCAGCTGATTGGTCAGTCCACCACTTTAGTCCAAACTGAAATATCTAATATCTAACAATTCAATGGATTTGAAATTTGTGTAGACATTCATGGTGCCTGTTGGATGAATCCTAATGACTTTGGTGACCCCCTAACTGTCCATCTAGCACCACCAGCAGGTCAAAGTTGTCACTTATCCTGTGAAATATCTCAACTAAGACACACTGGCACAAAATCTGGTCCAAACATTTATCCTTACCAGTGTGTTCTCTCTCCCAACGCTTCAAATATGGCAGTTTGGCCAGTGGCCCTATGCTTCAAACTATGGCGCTGTAGGAGGGAGGCGCCCCTCTAGTGTAATGTTTTGATATGCCGTCAAAGTCAGTTATAAAAAGAAAAAAAGAACGAGAAAAGTCAGAGTAGGAAGGTGATCTGTGGTTGGATGGGTCAAACACAGGACTTTCACCAGGAGACCGTTGTTGGATTCCCGCGTGAAACCAAAAGTCAAGGGTGACTTCTTTTTAACTTAGCCTACGTATGTAACTTAACTTGCGTAACTAATGTACTTACTTTAACCCAAACCATGATCTTTTCCTAAACCTTACCATGACGGTGAAGGTCACCTGACTATGACGACGAAGGTCACCTAACTGCATTCTTTCCTGCATGTCCAAAACGTTACGAATTGGCAGTGAGAATGTGTTGTCCTTACACATCCTTGAAGAGCAACTACACCCAGACTAAAAATCAACTCTGATGCCACCTAATGACTGCTACATGCTCTGTCCACACATTGCACTAAAACACTTCCCACCTCGGTCAGATGTAGTACAATAGGCCACACCTAATTATACCCAACTGTGATGATGTGTGTGGTCAGAGATTCATCAGACTTGTACCAGTCAACCCACTGAGCTAAGTACAGCAATGTGCTTCCTCCATACAAGGTTTAGTGTAGCGTTGCTCTTTAATCAAGTGGTTTTAATTTAACCAAACTTCAGAGCAGGAAACACCACTTAGACTTCACAGGTTGAAATTACATTCTTTAGCACATGTTAAAGTATTAATTTGGATTAATTGGCTACAGCCCTAAAGTGAATCTGGAAAAATATACAAACTCTAAAAGCAGCAGACAGTTCACATGACTATTGTACCTCAAGGAACAGCTTTCCTTGGCTAATGTTTGGTGATTAAGGAGTGAGGCAGATAAATGTTCCACATGTATGTATACTGTGTGCACCACTCACTCCCTGTTCATTTACCAGGGAGCAGTGGTGCTGTAAAAGAGGATATTACTGAATTATGTCATCAGCAGTGAGTCTATCTGACACCACATGGCCCAACAATTTGATACCCCATACCGTCAAAGAAAAACGATGGACATGTACAGTACATGTGACATATAGAGCAGTCTCCACAGCTTAGAGAGAAATTGGCTTCATTGGTTTGATTTGATAACTGCTGTCTGCTGATATCTAACATTTAGGGTACACTATGTGGAGTCCACACTCCCTATGTGGTGAAATAAGAGGTTGTAGATTATTAGAATAAACAATTTGCACAAAATATAGGACACTTCCCTGTTTTTTTCTTTTGCTAAAGTATCAGTTGGGCTTATGATTACCTTCATGCTGTGCCAGAACCATGTGGTACGACAGCTGTGACAGGTGCTCCTAAAGATAGATATCTGAGCTAGGTGTAGGTATGTAGGAGTGAAACAGGAGCTCAACTCAATATGAAGAAAAAATCCGGCCCTCCTGATATGAAACTGTTTTCATTCAGTTTGTCACTGAATTTTGAAAATGGAATCATTTTAACCTGAAGGTCTTCTATATACCTTTAAAAGCATTTGACAACTAAATAGCTATATTTTTAATACACATTAATGTATGTTTCCCCTTCGGAAAACAATCTTTCTCATGTTTGCATATCATGCAGACATCTCAAGAAACACTAGCCAGATTGCCATGAAGTTTAGATATTGGATATTCAATATACCTTAGAGGATAGATCTTACTGATTCTGCTCACTGCCTGACCTTTTTTCTAGCACCACCATCAAGACAAGCAACACTTAATTAACTCTCCATTGCAAGGTGACATCAGTAGCCGGATGTCTATGAAATTTTCTGTGGATATTCATGCTTCAACGTGGATGAACAGGACTGTCCTCACTAAATAAATGACAGCTTTGGTTATTTGTTCAAACACACATTTTCCTGACAGTCTGAGAAACAAAGTAAGAAGTAGCATGATGTTTGGTTTGTATCCTGTGTCCTACCATCAGTTGATGTTGGTTTCCCTGACCCCAACCGTAACCCGAACAAGTAATTTTTTTAACCATCACTATGATTACTTCGTAACCCTAAGTACTTGTCTAAATTTAACCAAACCTTAACCATAGGAAGTGGCAGATCAGAAAATTCAGATGAATTATTTTTCCAACACTAATGAATTGTTTTGGAAGGCATGGACAAACAACATATTTTGTTGTTTAACTATGAGGACCCATACAGATGAAAACTAGATTTGAATGACCCCGTGACTTTTTCCTAGAGCCCCCATGTGGTTGGCGGCACATCTGACACAATTTTAAGCTTGTTGATAGGACATTTCCAACCAAATGCTCCCTGGGAGTCATAGTTTACTTCTCTATTTATGTCCACAGGCTTGTACCTTTGACTTTCTATCACAGAACCAGATATTTTCCAGTGAATGCATCTGCTGTACTGATGATTCAGCTGTGAGAATTTCATGTCCATCCAAGAAAAAACAATTGGATTTTTTCTTGTGGAACGAGCGTTCCTTCTACTTTGCGCCTCTACACCAAGATGAAAATCATTGTACATGTTATAGGGCTTCAGACTTTCTCTTGTTCTTATGTTAATGTACAAGTTGTGTCAAAGTGCAATTAAACAGGGAAAATTAAGTTGCATTTAATAAGACAAATTCTTATACCTGTAGTATGTCTGTGATTTTCCACACAGTGTTTAATCAGGTATAACTTGTGGCCTCTGAAGAAATCATACATACTCTACGTCCTTACACACACACACACACACACACACACACACAAGCACCACTTAATTCACCTGTAGTCTGTTGTGTCTGGAAGAGTAATGAACCGGCGTGTGACTCATTGCATGCCACTCTATGAAATGTCACTTAGAGTTAATGAATGAACACACAGTATGGGTCATGAGGAGGCTGTAGAGTTTATACTGTATGTGTTGCAGGCTGCCACTCCTTGGCCTGTATGAGGGAACATGTTATTTTTCCCTCACTGTGGGTCTCAGGTCTTTATCAAGATCCTCCTCCAGGACTTTTATCTCAAATAGTCTGCTCTTCACTTTGTTGCAACTCTCAAGTGCCAACTGGTAGAAAAGGCATCAGTTCAGTCTTCTTTATCCTCAGACCATCTATGATACATGTCTGATATACTGCACAAACTGTGTTCATGAACTTGTGATAAGTTACTTTAGGCTGATATCACTGAATGTAGTCATTTACGATTTATCTCCTAGAGTCTAGAGCAGCTGCCTTAACCCAAATGCCCCTTATCCAAACTCTACAAGTATGAGGGGGAGTTCTGCACTGTGTTAGGACCCTCTGGAGATCATTGGCCCACCCAACACTCTTCCTCGCCTGTAACTCTGAGGGTCAAGCTGAGGCCTGTAGAACCTCTCACATGCTTTCTGCCAAAATATTTAGTCTGGATTGAACTTGCAAGGGAGTCACAGTGATAACATGTGCACAAGCAGAGACTGGAAAACCCATCACACCATGTTCATGCTGCAGAGGTGGAAGATGTGAGAGCGTCCCTCTCTGCTGTGATGTAAGCTAATCGGGAAGGATGAGCAGGACACCAACACACTGTTTTATTTGCAGAGTTCTAGGCTTTAATTGAAGAATAACACGCCAGCGCATCTGCTGCATCAGATCCTCCCTGTACTCTCTGCTGATGCTACAAAAGACCAGGGGGTTTTCAGGGGCCACAAAACTTAATGAGCTTTCTTCCTGTCCTATCAGCATTAACATCCACACTAAATACACAGTGTTTCTGGAATCTCTCTGTGAAACATTCTGCCATCTTGATTAGCTGGCATGTGATGGCCAACTCCATCATAGTATTGCAGTTTTAGTCTCAGATGTAATCACAAGATAATCAATATTTTTATTATACCAATATCATGACAATGTGAAAACACTGTGACAATGTAAAACGTCTCTGGTAGTGATGAACCTACAGAGAATTATCAGCTGAATGTGCAGCTCCCCTCAACTGTACAGAGCTTCATAATGAGTTTCAGCTCATTGTTCAGAGAGAGTTTTAGTTCACTCCCATGGCGTCATTTTGAGAGAAAAAGCTGTAAAAACCCACTGTCCACTAGCTGCTCAGCTGCAAACAGCAGACAGACACAGTTAGCTCTACTGTAGCTGGTGAACACAGTGGAGTATTTAGCAGCTAAAGAGCGAGATATTTCCCTCATGAGTTGGAGAACAAAAAGCAACAGTTTTGCAGGTTATTGCAAGTTTAATAAATTAATTTAATAAAGTAATCTTTATTAAATGTCCTCATATTGCATCTTTATTAAAGGATATATTTTTACTGCTGCTGCAGGTGGATAGCATAAGTTTTAATTCTTAAGGAAGCGGCACTTACCTACAGGAGTTAGACATTGGTAGAGCCAAAGAACCTTACCTGTTCTGGTTAACCATACAGCCACATCGGACACACTGAGCTGGACGGGGCTAACACCCCCCCATTCATTTTCCATGAGCAGCGACGAATCGCGCACATAGAGCATGACGGGTTTGCTGGCAGGGAGTGTGGCGGGACGGCAGGCAAAGTTGAAATCAGTTAACTGTGACCTGGAGCGGGAGGGGTAGCCGATAGTTTTTCTGTTTTTGCGTTGTGGTTGGCCTTTTTACTGTCCTAAGCAATTAACAGTCTGTTTGACATAATTAGAAGTTGTTAGGATATTAAGTACATTGAATCAGTATTGTTATTACAATTCTTAGTCTTAAATTAGTGTATAATTACTCATGACTATTTCATGGAACAGTGTTTGTCACATGAGTTTATTTGAACAACAAACTGTTAGGGCTATTGAATCATATTGTAAGATGAGATTTAGTTTTGTGAAGAGTTATTTTAGAGATTACCTTCTCTGGGTTAATTATTACATTATTTAATTAATGGTAACCACGTATGTATGTGTGTATGTGTTATATGCTGCTCAGGAACTACATAATATGGTTACCTGTGATGTAAATGATGTTAAGATTGATGGAGTGATATGATGTAAGACAGTGAGATGAGCTATCACGTTTGTGTTGTGGTTGTTGCATTGTCCTGATGTTGAAACGGACCTTAATAAAAAAGTGGACCAAGCGAGACAGAGAAAGCTTCCCCGTGCTCTTATTGTACCCTCATCCCGGAATTAGTTTTAATTTAGTAACGGTAGTTAACGCTAAGAATAACCAGCGTTACAATATGCTATGGCCTACACAGCCTCCAAATCTCAACCCAACTTAACACCTCTGGGAGACCGTGCTCTCCACCACCATCACCAAAACCAAATGAGGAAATATCTTTAGGAAGAATGCTGGAGACTTGGAGAACCTATGACAAGCAGCTCTGCAGCTGTTCTGAAGGCTCATGGTGGAACAACACCTTACTAAGACAATTTATTTAGGGTTTTCTTTTCTAATGTGCCGTCCCAAGAATAATGACAGCATCAGTTGTCTCAGTAAGTGCCCCCAAACAACATCTGTTTACAATCAAGTGCCAGCGCCCTCTAACAGCCATAGTATCAGTAGCAGAGGAGGAAGTCAGGTGAGGTTATTATAGAGCCACACAGTCTGTGTAGGCAGGAGTTTGGGTGGGTGGATGGGTCAACGAAGCATCAGACTTTAACACGGGAGACCGCTGTTCATTTCTTGTTTCCAATTAACAGTCAATGTTGTTTTTGTTTAACCACGATCATTTGTTAACCTTAGCCTTGTGCTTATTATTGTAACCATGACGACAAAGGTCAGCTAACCTTAACACAGTAGTCATTCTAACCCAAACCATGATCTTCATTAGCATTGCACAAAATTGTCGCACTCATAATGGACAGTTTAAAAAAAAGGATAAAAATCGATGCAGCAGAACGAGATATATCTTGTCTTTTTTATTCCACACATTCTTCTTCCTTGTTAAAACCTGGCGCCTACATTACCCACAATGAAACTCGAGCACTGACAGTTCAGTCAGAGATTGGGGTGTGCTATGCTAGTAGTGGCTACTGTAGCCTGGTGCTTCTAGCCTCATACAGAGGGCTGGTAACCTCCAAACCCCCAGATTTATTTTATTTTCAAACTTGTGGTCTTCAGCCCCAACCGATGTTGACTCAAGTGACATCACTTGAGGACATTTATCAGACTTCACACAGCTCCCTCTGGAGACACTAGAGGCTTTATAAAACATTTTTCACATATGTGGACATGTGGAGATCCCCTTTAACCACAGTGGTCATACATAACAGATTTCTTTTCAACAGTGATGTTGAAACAGATGATGAACAGATTTGGAAGGTACAGACAAATGATGTTGTCCTGCTGAAATCACAAAAACACTTCTATGTGACATTCTAAAGGCAGTTAGAAATGACATATTTTGTCATTTAATTTGGAGGACCACCCACCTGTATCAAATCCATAATGGCTTGTTAAGCAAATGTACCTGCTGAACTCCAGGTATGAGTCCATCCATGGACCTTTGTCACGTGTCATCTCTATCTCTCTGCCCATAGTTCTGTCTTGTACTGTTATCCAATTAAAGTACAAATGTCATGATCTAACTGCAATCTTTTCTTGAAAAACCAGGACAGATAGACCTTATGTAATGCATAATTTTTTAATGTGATTACATGAAGACATATTGAGATTCTTCATGGATTCATTTATTGATGCAGGTTTGCAACTCACATGCCTTTGACTGTGGCATCTTGAATTGTGTAACAGCATCCTACTGAAACAAAGACTTCTTTAAATTCCTCTAGGCCTCAGACTCTGCACCATGCTGTCTGTCTGCTGAGTGAATGCTTTCTTGTGATGATTATATGCATCACAAAGTTAAGTTAAACTGCCACAGAGATATATAATCAGACTCAAAGACTTATGAACACTAACATGTTTTGTCTCAGTGCAGCTGTTCTCATGCCCACATTGATTCACAATTGTTCTTTACGTCATGATCTCCAAACCAGACAAGACAATATGCCACTAAGGAAATAAGTCCTTTTAACATTAGGGCTATAGTTTACTGTAATAGGGTGCGAACGCAAACACAAGCAAAATCTCCAGGCACAAACACAAATGGCCGTGACTAGCAAAATTTTGCGATTTTGGTGACTACAGGTGTTGGCCCAAACCAGGCGCAGCCAGGCATAACAAGGAAGAGAGACTGAATACAGGAGGATTATTCAAGAAGAACTGCGCCGCCTGGAAAGTGGACGAGAGCAGGTGGTGGCAGCAGGCGACAGTGTGGGGCAGTGACAAAAAGCTGGAGTTACGATGGACAGTTTCCAACAACCTTCACAGTCTGTACAGGAAGTCACAGAAACACTCCCATCCCGTTAGATCCAATCCCGATTTCACAAAATGTTATCAGACCAATTTATTCATCTTGTACTGACTGATAATCATGACAGCGTTCAGGCTATTGTTTAAGCTCCATATTTGACAATCATTTAGATCAACTAGAATTCTCATGTAAGGCATGCCATCATATCAGTTTGACTACATAATAAATTCTAAATCGCTGGTGATTGATTCTGCACAGGCCTGGCTCATCTTGAACGAGCCTATTATTAGTAGGAGCAATGCAGAATTAGGAGGTGGAGTTGGGGTGAGATCCAGTAATGACCAATCACATGAGCTCCTCAAATCCCCTTTAAAAGCAGCAACAAGGGAAACGGGAGGAGAGAGGCTGAGGTCTCAGAGAGAGAGAAAAGAATTGTCCATGAAAAACCAGAAGTTTCAAAATAAACATAAACATTTCAAACATTAATATACATCACCCCAAATATGCTGTCAGAGGTACAACGAACAGCAGCTGCTGGAATATCGGCGTGACTGGTGATAGTTGTGCAAACAGTTGATAAAGGCTAATTAATACATTTAAACTATGCGGTTCTGCTCCTCCTCTGCATATCTGAAAAGACTCATTCATGTCTTTAAAGCCCAATGAACATAAACAAGTCTATTTGCTAAATATCAGTCCTTATAATGCAAAATAAAAATGAAACCATCCTCATTTATTTAAACAAACAAATGAAAAATGGGGTTTGGAGATTTGCTTGTCAGTGTTTAGAAAAACGCACAAGGTCAATTACCATTGAATCCCGGTGTCCGTCAGAAGATTTAAATAATTAATGAAGGTATCCCCAGCTGTGTCAGCTTTGCGCAAAATAATCAGGATTTTGGAGAGGTGTGAGTGTGATCCTCTGCCAGCCACTTGGTCTGAGCAGGAGGACACACGTCAACATAATCCACTGCAAACATGGCGGGTGTTTCTGCCTCCGCAATCTGCACTGACAGTACGTTTTGATTTATTTTTGATAATTTCTTTATTACCTCTTGCCGTTGTGCGCCCTGACAGCATTCTGCACGGCAAGCTTTTGCCCTCCCTGCCCAGCAGCAGCTCTGAGCCTATATATTTAATCATGGGTCAGGTGAGGTTTTATATTAACTGGTCCAGTTGGGTCCAGAATTGATTTAGAGATAATTGCAGGTAACAAAGTGGTTCATGTTGAGTTTTGTGGTGCGGGACAGATAGAGGGTTGCAAACTGGACTCAAGCCTCACATGAACTTGTTTCCAAATGTTTTCACTAACATGTTTAATTTGTTCGTGACATGGCTACAGGATGGATTAGTTTGTGGTGTTAGTGATTCTAAAGATATGCTCCCATACGCACAAACCACAACTTCAAATATTTATAAAGTGGCAAAACAGAAAACTAATAATCCTATAGACATGACAGACATTTTGACTTTGACTTTTAATCCAATGTCTGCACAGATCTGATGCAGCGTTATTCCAAAAGGTTTTACTGTTAAATTTGGAATCTGTGAGTAACAGCTTTCCAGTTTGATGGTTACAAAAGAACAGAACATAAATTACTGTTAGATCCGGACTGAGCCTGTCACCGTGCAGGGAGATTTAAATAATTAAGGAATTTACCGCTGCTGTAAAATTACGCACAGCTCCTCTCTCAAATCAGAGACTGTAAATGAAACACACGTATCATTCCTGCTGCTGTGTGATGACTAAACATGTTTAATTAGTATTTTACAGGTTGTTGTGAGAAACTCACTCACCAAGCAGAACATCAGTATTGATGTTTCTCAGCTGTGCCTCTCCTCTCACCTCAGTGCAAACACGTTGGTTTGGAGCCAGGAAATTACCAAACAGGCGCAGATTCAAAAATAGACTAGTGCCTGAGGAAAATTGCATAAAGATGGCGTTCGCCCTACCACTGGCTTTGCGCCTGCAGAAAAACAGAGTCTTTGATTTGTAATGTAAGTTTGATTCTTTGTTGGAAACAAGCAGAAGTCACAACTATGTGCCAGATTATGCAGCAGGTTTGGCTGCTCTACTGGTAGATGACTGTTAATCCAGTGCTGGTGGCCTCTAAAGGTGGTCAAGGATTATACTGGAATGTAGCGCTGAATGTAGCTGATAACAGTTAGTAGTTGACCCTGATTTTTTGTATCTTTACATTTCACCACCTTATTTCACCCTAAATGAATAGCTCAATTATGAATATGATGAATAATCAGTTAAACAGCATTTAGACCATCAGGATACTACATATCTGATAAGATTTGCAATTCTACGCATAAACGTGAAACATGAGCCATTGATAACAAGTAATAATAAGCTGTATTGATAAAAAAATTATACATACTCGTTCTGTTAAACACTTCCTGTGTAGACAGCCTGTAAGATTCAAGCTGAATGAAATATTCTGTGATGTTCATTTGACCAGTTGTTTCACAAGTTTACCTTTTTGTGTACTCTGTGTATCTCCTTTCACTATCCATCCTCGAAACATCCTCCGAGTCTCCCAAGTCTTGCAACAAGCACTTTACCAAGGCAGGTCTCTGTATTGTGTACATGTACTGTAGGTGAAGTGAGGAGACAATATGGTGCTATTCTTGGTCGCTTCAGTTATAAACCAAACACTGAAGAGTGTATTCTGCTTCACATGCTACTGTGAGGATGTAGAAACCAGTGTATTTTCTTCTTCTGATGAGTTTCCGAGAGTGGTCAGAACAAAAAGAGATATGTTCTGTTTAAGTGACACCTACAGATTTACATTGCTGAAACACTTTGTGCCCTGAAGCTATACTTTCGATGTTGGAAATATCTTGACATGGTGTGAAAATGTGAATTTGGTCCCATCAGGATCTTGTTTTATTGTGATTATTGTGGCCCAAAATGATTGCCACAAAGATTTTTCTGAAAATGGCAATTCAATTTAGAACCAAAGTGATATTATGTAAAAGTTGCCATAATGTTTAAAAATGATTGTTTAAAGAATTCAGTCAGAACCAGCATGTCGTGTAATAAGAGTAAATGTGTTTCAGAGTAGAAAGTTTTATTTTGGTAGTAAATGTGAGTTTCTGAGCCTTCCTGTAATAATCAGTAGTCTGTACTCTGCACAGATGCTAGGAAGATGAGTGTTTTTGAGGGACTTTTTTTCAGTGATATGCATAAAACAACTGATTAGTTAGAGGTATCATCAGGTTAGAGATGGTTGACTTTAGGTAGAAGGTTAGAAATGGTTTTCTGAGAGTGGAAGTGGAGCAGCTGTTGGTGCCAGTACATTGCTTCGGAGCTTGTGCTGCCTGAAAATGACTTTGTGGGAAAGAATCCCAAAGGTAATAACGTATTAGCAAGGAAGTTGGTTTGTTGAGGCCTATGTTTGATTTTCTTTGAGTGAGGCTCATGACAGTTTATCTTTGACAGTGCAGTCAATGAATGATTGGTCAAATTTTCAAACCGTCTTCCAATACCATCATTTTTGCAGAAATATTGTGAGGACCAGATAACACTAAGAGGTCTTGCAAATCAAACAAATAAACCTCTTCTAAAATATTCACTGCAACATGTAAGTAGACAATTTTTAAATATGTTATTGGCTTAATACATGATTGTAACCTTTACTGACCTGTGCTGGGTTAAGATGACACAGCTGTGGCCAACACATTCCTGGATTGTCAGAAAAATCCAGCTCTCTTTACACTAAAATCAAATCAAACAATTTTGGACTAAATATAATATATTTCCCATGTATTATTTTCCCATGCTTCAGCCAATTGGTCTCAGCTCAGTGGGATCAAGCTGGGTGGTCCACTGTCCCACCAAGGCCCAGACAGACAGGGATGTTGGCTTTCTGGTGCCCAGCTTCTTGGATCTGCCCAGGGGAATATATTGCTTTTATTTAAACTCGAAAAATCATTAAGGGCTGGTCCTCATTTACAATGGCGTCGAGTAACAGTTTAGAATGACTTCATCATACAAAATAATCAAAGATACAAGATAAAAGAAAACAATTACTTAAAACAAGTATATTCGTACAGTTCGTAAAAGATACAGCATACAAGAGACAAAAAGACCTAAATTCAGTTAAAACAGGTACAAACAGAAGCTGAATGGTTTTTGATCATGGATTGAAATTCACCAAGAGGTACCAAAGCATTAATTTTTAGGTTGCTTTGTACAGAGTTTCAGGTAGTCGAAGCACAGAAACTAAAAGCATCTTCCAAGGTCAGTACAAACTCGAGGCCAGTCATTTGACAGAGTTTGATATGGTCCAGAGGACCAATCTAGCAGTGATGTGATTAAGATGACAACTACCCAATAAGGGCCTTGTAGATAAAAAATATATATGTCTATCACGTCTCTCAGACAGAGAAGACCACCCAACTTTTTCATACAGGATGCAATGATGAGTGCTGTAACATCATCAGTAATGAACCTGAGAGCAGAATGATAAATAGCACACATCCAAGAGCTTCAGAATAGAGGCAGAGGCGTGCCTATAAATCGCCACAATGCATAACGAAGAGAAAAACAGCTTCAATAATCCTTTTCCTACAAAGCATAGGAAAGTTAGTTTTATTTCTAATTTGTTGACAAGAATGTCTGTATGATATCTGAATGTGAATTTGTCATCTATCCAATGTATTTATATTCTGTAACTCTCTCAATATTGGATCCTTGGAAACACGAAAGTTTAGTCTAGCTCTAGAGAACAACATAAACTTAGTTTTATGTGCATTCAATACAAGTTTAAGATCAAAGTGTAGAGTCGGCAATACAATACAATATTGTATCATCCGCATATAAATGTGCATGGCATACAGGGAATCTCCATGGGCACCCCACACCACCGGCCATTCTAACACCAGGGCACCACCAGGTGTTAAATTACTGATTATGCAACCCAAACCTTTCCTGCTGCTGCTGCTTCACATTAAAAGCTTTCCACTGGCAAACTGGGAGGATGTTTTTATTGTGAAGAAGTTATAAGAAATGTAATGTATTTGTCACTAGTTTGTTAGCAGAGCTTCATCAGTGGTGCTATTCAAGTCTAATCAGCCAAATATGGACATATTAGGTGCTATTTTAAATATTGCAGGGTGGAATGGTACAAACAGAAACATCCAGAGTGAGCTGAAAAGGGCTGCAGATGACAGGCACTTATTGTGGTTTGTGACTAGCACACCTCCAACACGTCATCAAGGTAAACAACTTTATCTTGCTGTGCAGTGGAGTGGAAAAACAAGCGGCTCAACTGCTCATGGGCGTTTGTGACATGGCTCAGCATGACTACCTCCCCTAACATGGAAAAACCCTAAGAATGTCCTCACTTCAGATTTAGATTCAGCTCTAATAATTAAACACTGTGACAATGTATATATATATGAAAGGAATAATTCAACATTTTGGGACACACACCTATTGCATAAAGACTGGAAGCAGGTGGAACCAGCTAGCCTGGCTCTGTCCAAAGTTCAAAAGTACACCTACCAACACCTTTAAAGCTCATCAATGACTGCTGTACCTGGTTTGTTTTGTCTATAAACAAGCAGAAATGTAAAACTGCCAATTTATGGTTTTAGGGGAAGTTATGTGCTGGAACTATTTCTTGATAAGCAATAAATAGTTCAAAACAACAGACATAAAAGTCTTGTCATCACAGTGAGGTGGTCAGGTTTTGTATCATTGTGCCCATACAGCAGCCAAAACCAAAACCTGTGCTCACTTACCATATCTGGCAACCTGCGTTATAGCCTGACACACTGCAAAGAAGTGCTGGGCAGGATTGTTCAAGAAATAGCATGTAGTTCCTTCTAAATCCACAAATTGTTGTTTTTACATTTCTGTTTGTTCACAGATTAAACAAATGAGAAACAATGAGTTTTAGAGGTGTTGGTAGGTGTATTTTTTAACTTTGGACAGAGCCAGGCTAGCTGTTGCTGCTTCCACTTTTTACGCTAAGCTAGGCTAACCACATCCTTAGCTTCAAACTTTACACGCAGACATAAAAATGAGATCCATCTGATCATCTCACCCTCTGAAAAAAAGAGAATAAGCACATTTCCCAAAATGCACAAGCACAAAAAACTGTTCCTTTAACACTATACAAGCACTACTATTTCAGTTGATTCTTTTTTCCCCAATTTCATATCAGCTCTGTCAGTGGGAAACAGCTATGCTAACCCCTAACCGTAACACACACCAATAACTGGGATGTCTGTAGTGGGAGCCACTTCCTTCAGCTGAAAGAAGTCATAGAAAAGATGGAGTATGCAGGTAGAGACTGCAAATGAAAAAGCCAGCCTCTGAGCAGTAGCTAATCTGCTAAGTAATGGTCTTTTGGCTTTCAGGGAGAGGTGATGGGTTGTGGAAAGTGCAAATGACAAAACCTGCTGATGGTATAGAAACACTTCTCTGTGCAGAGCTGTTTCTGACCCAGAACTCCATTGACTTTAAAGGGAGGTTAATGTTTGCGCATCACTCTTAGTGAGATTGCCTTGGCGGCTTGCATGTGATCCCTGTAGAAAAATCACAGGTGAAATAACACAGACGGAAACAGTATGTTTGGCATATGATGGCTAACGGGAAAAGTGTCAGACATGTCACTTGATTGATCTTTAAGCAAGATGCAAACAACACAGATTTCAGGGCAAACACGACAACTACTTTTTTCATCTAGAGTTAGCACAATGAGTTTCAACTGTGCTAGGCAAGATTTTTATGTACAAGATGACACATCTTATCACCTGGAATCATTAAGTGGGGCTTCTTACAGTGATAAGTCAATCTCTGCCCAAAGAATTTGGATTCTGTAAAACCTTTGGTTTGGTGTCTTTACATGGACCTCGTACCTTACATGATTTCTGGGTATTGGTTTTCAAACTTTACCTGGTGTATGAATCTGACTGGTAACTCTAAATATAGTGAAAAAAACATAATCTGTTATACAGACAGGTAATATTTTGAACTTTATCATCCATCATGAAGACAGCATTTTTGTGTCATAGTCAGCCTTCTTTCAGTTGCCAAAACAATCAGGAGAAAGCAAGTTATATTGCTGATGTACACTGCCACTTTAAACTGCAAAATCATAATAAGTAGTGGACCGGAAGGATGGGTAATATGTTCAGCATGGACAAGGTTTCCTGTCTACGTTCACCTTTAAAAAGTACCCTTGGTACTTATATAAAGCTAATCACTTTTTCTGATCTGAGATTATGTTTGCTGTACAGTTTCTGAGATGTGCTGAAGATCAGACTTGTCTCCTGTGGCTGTATTTTATTTCTCAAAAGAAAAAAAAACCTGTGCACTGCTGTCGCAGTCCCAGTTCTTCTTTCATTTGGTCTCTATCAAACAATTTATATTTCTCTATTTCTAAATGGAAAATTCTGTTTCTATAACATGTCTGATTTTTACAGTCAAATAAAATTTTATGGTTTTAATAGTCTATTATGAAATTTAATTTACTGGTTTCATTATTTTTTGAGCACTCCAGGGAATATCAATCAAACAGGTGTTGATTTATTCATTTTAACAATGGCATCTGGAATCTGTTTTGCAAATAAACTCTTCATTTGGACTTGAAGCTGCTAGACACTTCGAGTTCTGACTAAGTTTGTCTGTGTATGATGGCTTCCCATGTAGATTCTGCATTCCCTTGGAGTGTTGGTTGTGCGTGTCCTCAGAACTTGAAACTATGCATGCTAGACTAAACTAAACTAGACGCAGTTAGGCACATGAAAGGTATAGACAAAGCACACAGGCAAGTAAGCCACTTATCTATACACATCCAATGGTAGAGAAAAGTACAGAAGAGGATTAGGGCCACATGTGAAACATTTTTTTGATTTCTGACTTTTTTTTAAGTCAAAATTCTGAGTTTATTCTCAGAATTCTGACTTTATTCTCAGAATTTAGATTTTTTTTTTTTAAAGTCAGAGCTCCAAAAAAATTTCACATGTGGCCCTAATTCTCTTCCACAGAAAAGTGTATCATGAGCCTTACAACAGTATCTACTGCCACCAGAGAACAGGGGCCTCAGGCAGGTTTTACACAAATCCAAGTTAACCCAGACATTGAAATCACTTATTCGAAAGTGATAAAATATATACCAAAATCAGTTGGCATGCCATTCCAGTCACCACGTACCTTACCAACCTATCAGTAAAATGTTTATGTTCTGGTTCACAGAATGATGTTGGTAGAGGATATGGATAAAATGGCATTTTATGAATATTCATGAATATTTACACATAATTGTAATTGTTTGTGCCTTCAGTATTAACATTTATAAGTGGCAGAAGGTGGCATTCTGCTACTTCATGCAGACTCATTAGGCAGAATTGATTCTTCACACCTTAAGCAGTATGTAAGTTCTCATTGTCTTTTGCCAAAACCTCATCCATAATCACCTCCAAATGTTAAATAGTATTTACTTAAAGCTTGTAATGTACTGACTAGAGTCAACACGTCCTACACTCTGGCTGCACACTGCAAACTATATCTTGACATTCATGCTGTCCCTTCCCCCTCCCTCCTGTTCTGTGAAGTGGTCAATGTGTTGGAGTGCTTTCATTTCCATACATCCTGCTCTTCATTTGTACAGCTGGCAACTTGCTGGAGCAATTCAACTAAATTGCTTTGCCCAAATGGAGCAGGCAGGAGACTGGGGATGTGGGTGAAATGCTTCAACAATCAACACATAGCCTATCATGTGCTCACGCATGTTTGCATGTGTGTGTCTTTGTGAGGCAGGAGTAGAGAAATCTTTGTGAAAACACAGCCATTAAAGTCAGAGGTAGAATATGAGCAGGTCATTTCGAGCGGCAGGCCGTCAACCAAAGTCAAAACAGGTTTGATCTATGATCAGATCAGGTAACACAGTGCTGGTGCTGCTAATGAGGTATTTATTCAGAGTGTTGATGGTTGTTGTTTCCTCCCACTCGCACCTATACATGTCTACATGCAAGACACTTTCAGAAAATCTTCCACTTTATTTCATCTCTGCTGTAAAACACTTTTCACAAGTCACAAAGGAAGGCAGTACAGGTGAAACTTGTTTTCACCAGCACATCTTTATCACAACAGCAACCAAATAATCTAATCATTGACATGCAGAAGGACTTCACCCTCTGTATGACTTCACAATAAAAAAAAAATTAAAAAATAACTTCCTGTTGTTATCTTTTGGTTTGTTTTTCTTGTTTTGTCATCTTATTCATATTTCTCAAGAGAATTGACATGAATGGATTAGAACATACCCTGGAAATAAAGTTGTATATAAACAGTCAGGGAAAAAACATCATACTTGACATGCCTCAGGCTCTCTCCCAGCCTTCCCCTCTTTGTATGACCCAGCTTTATCTTTTTACCCTGGATGAATAGCAAGTCAAGTAAATTTTATTTATATATCCCAATTTCACAAATCACAAATTTGCCTCAAGGGGCTTTACAATCTGTACAGCATCTGTCCTTAGACACTCAACTCGGATCAGGAAAAACTCCCCAAAAAAATCTTTTAACGGGGAAAAAATGTTAGAAAGCAGCAGAGGAGGGATCCCTCTCCCAGGACGGACAGACAGGAAATAGATGTTGTGTGTACAGAATCGACCAACATAATAAAAATACAGTATGGACAATCAGGATGACAAAATTATAGATACACTTTAACATATATATAAAGAATATGGGTCCAGGAGGACGTTGAGCAACTTCAGGTGTTGCCAAACAGATCTCAGTCACATGACCTCCTCTCCACCATGGAACCTGGAAGAGGACAGACAACACAAACACACGAGACCCAAAACTCAAGCACACTATTCACACAGGTAGGAGAAAAGAACAGACACACATAGGGAGAGAGAGAGACAAGAGGAGAGGCTGAGTCTCCTGGAAGACGAAGATCCAGATCTAAAACATCTGGAAAGAGGCACTGACAGCCAGGGGAGAGAGAGAGAGGTCCCTGCACAAAGAAGCCTGAGGGAAAACAGAGGACAAGGAGGAGAAACTAGGGAGAGAGAGAAGAGAGAAGACAGAGAGAGGTAGGCACACAGAAGGGGGCACGATAGGAAAAAGCCCTGCAGCCAACTGACTTAACTCTGGAGAAAGAGAGGAGGCCGGTATTCTGAGAGTATGCGATATAATGTTGGAGGAGATCAGACAGTTATGAAGGGAAGCAAAAATTGGTGTGAGATTATCAAATTTTCTAGTTTTAGTTAAGATTCTAGGTGCAGCATTCTGAACCATTTGAACTAGCACGCGGCAGGCCTGACAACAAAACATTACAATAATCAAGTCTGGAATAAACAAAGGCGTGAATTAGGGTCTCTGCAACGACCAGGGACAGAAAATACCTAATTTTAGCTATGTTGCGTAAGTGGAAAAAAAGCCATTTTGGTGATTTCTTAATGGGCTGATCAAAAGAGAGAGTAGAATCAAATGTAACACCAAGATTATTGACTGTCGAACTTTAAGCAATCACACAATTGTCAAGAGTTACTGTTATTGTCACGCCCAGCTCGGGGCCCTGATCTCTACTCCCTGGTTTGCCCGCCTTCCCCTGATCTCTGCCTGCCCCCCGCCTGTCTGCAGGCATCACCTGGGACTCATTAAGTGATCAGCCGCTTGGTCTCAGCTGTGACTTAAATACCTGTGAATTCCTAGCTCCTGTGCCAGTTCGTCTCTGTGCTTCAGAAGGATAGACGTGCCAGAAATAATCTGTATCTTGATTTGACTTACCTGTGAATGACCTTGCCTGTGCTCCGGACCTTCCGCCTGTCTGCTCCTTCCTCGGACCTGGTCTGTTGAATTCTGTTGCATGTAACCTGTGTGCCTGATTCCTAAGTAAACTGTTCTCTACTCCACTCTTTGTTTTGCTGGTCGTGCTTTTGGGTCCAACGGTTGCCTCGGAAATCTCCGGTTGTGATAATTATTATGTTATTATATATAGTATAGTTACTGTATGTTATTGTTTCCTATGAATCCCTTGTGCATGGGTATGCAAGGTACAGAAGGGGGGTAAGTACAGAATTCAAATACTTTGAACTGCTGATGCTAAACAAATGCCAGCCACAAGTCCTATCATAAATTGGATTTGATATAATGAAAATCTTAAGCAGGCCATTGCAGTACATCATCCATGACCATACACTTAGACAACCCTTAGACAACACTTTTCTACAAGACACCTCACTTACTAAAACAAACAAATGTGTTGACATCAGTAAACAAAAGCACAGTATGGTGATGTTCACCAGCATGGCTGGTTGGTGATGCTTTATACCCAGTTTGGTGTGGAAGAACTTGACTGACCTACACAGAGCCCTGACATCAACCCCCTCTAACACCTTTGGGATGAACTGGAATGATGACTGAGCCAGACCTTATCTCCCAGCATCAGTGTTGGACCTCACTAATGCTCTGTCCCTGTGCAATGATTTAACCCAAAGTCATGGCAGTCACTGACTGGTCAGTGACTGCAAACCTTTCCTGGGGTTTCCGTCTGGCAGCACCTCACTGTTCGGTTAGATGGTATTTGTCTGAGTTTATTTTGAAAGTCTTGTCCTCGGTCTCTGCATGTTCATGTTTTTGGTTAGTGTGGTGTTGGTATGTTCTAGTCTTATTTTGAAGGTTCTTGTTTGTTTCCTGTGAGCTCTGGTGCTCTTGTCTCTCCCTTGATTATGTTCACCTGTGTCTTGTTACTCACCTGGTTCTGTTTCCCTTGTTAGTCTGTCTCTATTTATACCTCTTTTCCTTGTGTGTCCCATGCTTTGTTCTTCATTCCATGTTACTCGTTCAGTGAGTTATTTTGCCGCATTGGTTTGGACTATCGTTTGTTGGATTATTTCTATGTTCCAAGCCCTTGGATTTTTTTTGTGTTCTTGTGTTTTGGACTTACCTGCATTCACATATCTGTTCACTTGCCATCTCCACCAGTTAAGTTTAATAAACCTCTGTTTCACTACGACCTCTGTGTTATGTCTGCGTTTGGGTCCTCTACCCGCTATTACCGGCCAGATCCTAACAGAATGACCCGAACACATTCGGACCCAGCAGATGACTTATTTTTTGATTGGGAAGACGATTCATCTGGTGATTTTTAAGTCCATAATGCCTTCAATTTGAATCATCATTCTGAGAACTGGCATTCTCAGTTTATGGGAACTCGTGTGGCGTATTTTCTGGGAGTTCGTGGGGGCCACGGGGGACGTGGCCGTCGCAAGTCCTGGTGCCGTTGGAAGTCTCACCAGCTCAGTGACTTGGAGCAGTACCTTGACCTGTGTGAGAGACATCCGACTCCAGCCCCTGATTGTCAGCCTAAGCCTTTGGGTAAGTCTCTGCCATAATGTCTAGGCCTATCTGCAGCTGAGTACCCCAAGTGGTGGATCCAACCAAAACCTGGGATCTTGTCGGTGGACCTCCCCTCCTGGGCCTTTGTGACCCTGGTTACTTCTGCACCTAGGTCCCCATCAGCAGTCTGATCCATCCCTGTACTGGGAGCCCAGTTGGCAAAAGGGCCAACACCAGATCCCATTTACAAGAAACCACAAACTTTAGCTCTTGAATCCAGGCCACAGCCTAGTGAGCATCCTCTAGTCCCTGTTCCACTGCTAAGATGGAAGCCCCCGGTCCCTATTGCGCTGCCGAGTCAGCCGCTTCAGGTACCCGTCCCGCTGCCAGAGCGGCAGCCTCAAGTCCGCGTCCCGCTGCCAGAGCGGCAGCCTCAAGTCCGCGTCCCGCTGCCAGAGCGGCAGCCTCAAGTCCGCATTTCTGTTGGGCAGCAGCCGTCAGCAGGGTCCCCTGTGCTGCGGGCACCTCCAGTGTCTCCGGTGCTGCAGCCGTCAGCAGGGTCCCCTGTGCTGCGGGCATCGCCAGTGTCTCCGGTGCTGCAGCCGTCAGCAGGGTCCCCTGTGCGGAGGGCATCTCCAGAGTCCACAGCGCCGCCGCTGCTGCCACCCCCTGTGTCCATCGAGCAGCCACCGCTGCCGTCTCCAGAGTCTCCGCCAGTGCCTCCTGGCTCTCCTGAGCTACGGTCGACACTGGAGATGACGTACAGGAGTACAGCAGTCGCCTGGTCCCGTCCAGCCGCAGCAGTCTCCTGGTTCCGTCAAGCTACAGCCTTCACCACCCTCTCCAGTACCCGCGGAGCAGCCTTTGCCTCCAGAGCCATCGTCTCAGCCTCCATTGTCGCCTTAACCAGTGCCTCTACTTCCAGTGTCAACTCAGCCCTTATCTTCGCTTCCCGGGTCTGCTAAGTCATGGTCTAAACCGCCAGCATCATCTGACCCACTGCCTTTGCCTCCAGAGTCGTCCGAGCCACTGCCTCTGCGTCCGGGGTCGTCTCAGCCATTGCCTCTGTTGTCAGGATCATCTAAGCCATTGTCTTCGCCTCCAGTGTCGTCCATGCCACTGCCTTCGCCTCGTGTGCCAGAGCCCCCAGCAACTCCAGAGTCACCCCTAAGTTCTCAGCCGGTGCCATCAGCGTCTCCTGAGCTGCAGTTGCCTCCAGGGTCCCTGCCAGTGCCCCCTGGGTCTCCTGTGCTGCAGTTGCCTCCTAAGTCTCCGCCTACGCCACCAGGGTTTCCGGAGATGCCGTCGCCTCCAAGGTCTCGGAGTCCTGATTCTGCCAAGCTGCGGTCATCTCCAGTGCTTCCTGATCTTCGTCCTTGCCTCCGGTCTCCTGTTTTTCGCCGCCGTCCTCCAGAGCTTCGACTGCCATGGCGCCACCCTCCTGCCTGTCCTCCAGAGCTTCGACTTCCGTGGCGCTACCCTTTTGCTCGGCCTCTAGAACTATGTCATAGTTTCGGGCCTCCTCTGGGCCGTCCACCTGAGGCAACTGGGGTTTTTTGATCAGAAACTCCACTCATGTGCCAACAACTCTGGTTCTGAGCCAGATCCCATCTTGCCATCCACCTGTACCTGGGCCCATTCTACCCACCTATCACCCTGCTGTGAACCGGACCCTCGCCTTCCTGTGTCAGCACTTTTGGTGGTCCACTATGGAGAGGGATACCCAGGAGTTCGTCTCAGCATGCTCGGTCTGTGCCCAGAACAAAGCCTCCACTAAACCCACTTCTGTACTGCTTCGCCCTCTGCCCATACCCAGCCACCCCTAGTGCCAGCTCTCGACTTTGACTTTCGCCATCTAACCGTAATATTGTTATCCTCACCATAATTAATAGATTTTCCAAAGTGGCCCATTTCATTCCTCTACACAAGCTCCCACCCTCCAGGCAAACTGCCGACCTGCTGGTTACCCATGTGTTTCGCCTGCATGCCATTCCCACTGACATCTTTTCCGATAGGGGACCCCAGTTTACATCCCAGGTATGGAAATCCTTCTGTTCAGCTGTGTCAGTGTCAGTATTTCTTCTGGATATCATCCCCAGTCAAACAGCCAGACCAAGCAGGCCAATCAGGAGATGGAGACTGCACTACGCTGTGTGACTTCTACTAACCCTTCCTCCTGGAGTGCTCAGCTAACCGGGGTAGAATATGCCCACAACACCCTCACCAACTCCTCGTTAGGTATGTCACCTTTTGAATGTGGTCTTGGTTACCAACCCCCTTCGTTCCCTGCTCAGGAATTTGAAGTTGTGGACTCCTCAGTCCATGACCATCTGCGCCGTTGTCATCGTACTTGGAGGAAAGCTAATATAGGAAGAATATGGTGTGGGCAAGGTAACTTCAGTTTTAACCCTGGGTTTTCAGGGTTACGACGATAGTTCACTTTTTACTGGGCTGCACACCTAACCTGCTCTGGAGCAGGTTATGTTCGAGATAACAGATCAATGCATATAAAAGCACCCCCTACTGACCAATCAATCTCTTGAACAATGGGGGTACTGTTACATCTGCTCCTGCCATGTCACCTGCCATGCCCTCTACCTCCCATCCTGTGCCTCCCTAACCTGCTTGCCACTCCCTGAGTGGTTTTCTCCCTCTCTGTCCCTGTGTGTGTGTGTGTGTGTGTGTGTGTGTGTAAGTTTGACTGTGTGAATGGAGAAAGGTCTGCTGGAGTCAAAGCAGAGCCCCACCAGCTGCAACCCATTCCACAATCAAGGCCTCTACTTATACTCTGCTCAGCCACTTCCATGCAGCCAGATCGTAGCATCTACACCAGCTAGTCTACACTGCCACCTTTTTTTGACAGCAAGTATCTAATTTTCCTGTTGTTGTTGTTTTTTAGCCTAGTCTAACTCCTTTTGCCATTGCCCTGCAGTTCCACCTGCTCGGGCTCTGGCCCCCTGTTCCTCGTGGTGACAACCCTGCTTCCCTGCCCTGGACTCCTGCTCGAGTCAGTTACCAGCCCTAGTCCAGCTTCCAAGCCACCAGCTCCAGCCTCAGCTCTGGTTTCCAGCTACCAGCCCAAGCTCTCATGTGCCTTTTGAATAAACACCCTGTTAACCTTAATTGGGTTCCCTAGTTCAGTTGCATAACAGAGAGAAAAACAAATGTATTTCCCCAAGTTAGATAAATGTTCTACCTCTCAAAGCATTGTGTACCACTCAAATGAGCACAGCAATATGGCCAAGGCAAAGGAAAATATCAGCATGGTTCTATTTACAATCGTGCAGCCTAAAGTACAGAGACAAACCCATGATTGACAGCTGAGTCATCCAGGTAATTATAGTTCCCACACCCACTCCTTTTTAAAAGGGATTTGTTTGTTTATATGTTTTAACCTCAGGCCACGTGAAAGTTGTCTTTTCTGTTCAAGGGTGGGATCATTATTCTGCTCATGAGTCAACAGACAGCGTTTGTAAATTCACAACCATTAATTTCAAGTTCTGCTCACGACACAGTGGAGAATAAAAACATTGGCATGAAAATGGACTTCCCTCTGACATTCCAGTGTTAAATGGATGAAGCAACGGTTGGATATTCACTATGATTGTAACTTCTACTGGAACTCTTGCATCATGCTGATTCCATTTAAGCTCTGCTGGGTTTGCCTTGTGGGGAAAAAGGCAAAAAACAAGGTGCATTGTCATCCTATGTAATTTGAGAACATGTGACGTCATCAAGGCCTTTCACAAAATGATTAGCATATTATTGTTCCATCTGCTACCAAATATAGGAGTGCGTAAAGTCCATTATGATAACCTGTTTTCCATTCCAAAGACACATACAGAACATAGCTGTACACAGTAGATATTACATCGATGTGTTGAGCACTCTAAATGTTACTATGAGACTATGCAAACACAATGGTGTGTTTTTATGGCAAGCCCTTTTAACATTTAATCAATAGTGGTGATATCAATTGTAGATATCAACAATTGGTTTTTGACTAGTTAGAATTCCAAGCCAACATATCCACTAGTCAACTTTTACCATTGACTTATCAATTACAGATATCTATAATTCAATTTTGATGCATTTTTCTAATATCTACAACTCAATTCTCAATAGTCAAAATGTGAATTATTGATATCAACAATTCAATTCTTACTAGTGGCAATGTTCATTGTAGATATCTACAATTGTTCTTACATTGGAGATATCATAAATGGAATTGTAGATATCTAAAATTCAATACTGACTAGTCAAAATTAAATTGATATGTCACCTTGGAATTGTAACTAGTAAGAATGTAATTTCAGATATCTAGAATTGCATTTCAGATACTAGTGAAAATTATATTCTTACTAGTAACAGTTATATTTAAGATATCCACAAGTCCTTTTATAACTAGTCAGAATTGAATTTCAGATATCAAAAAAGGAATTTTCACTAGTCAAAATGTCATTGTAGATATCTTCAATGACATACGTACATATCCAAAATGAATATGGTAATTTGGGCTAATGAGCCGCTCTACTCTGCCTCTGATTGGCTTACCCTCATGCTTAAACCTAAGTAACCCAACCAACGAAGCAACGAGTACTGGTCAATCAGAGGCAGAGTAGGGAGGGTCATGAGTTCGCCATCCTAGGAAAAAGAAATTGCCACACCGCGTGAATTTGGGTCACCATTGTTGCCACCTCTGGGAGGGAGAGAGAGAGATGCAAACCGTAAACAGCTGTTTCTACGCGCCTCCCCCTGCTGATTTTGAGTGAATATTGTGAATGCTCTGATTAATAAATGCAAATAAGTAATGCTGTGTTTGTGATGACAGTTTTGTTTAGTTTAACAAGCTTGAGTCGAGCAGAGATGGGCCAGATCACACCGCTGCAACCTTTCCCTGCAACATTGTCCAATCTAGCACCGCATTGAATTAACTCTGAATTGACTTGGGTTCGATCCAATCACAAGCAAGAAGAGTTGTCCCTCCCTTTCCGTAATCTGAAATGTCGTCGTGTTTTCTGTAATGTTGTTGTGTTTTGTGTAATGTTTGTTTTGAACTTCAGGGCCACTGTACTTACCTGAACAAATTTGACTAACAGAGAAGGACACCGGGGCATCTCGTTACGAATGCAAAAACATTTCTCTGATCTCCAGATGACTGCCTCTTAATTCATTTGCCGTCTCTGTAGAAAGTTGGTCAGCAATTCTCGTTATGTTGACAATCGAGGCGCCTACGGCACATAGTTCCCTCTGACCACATACATCTTGTTCATATGCCTGTTCGATGGCAAAACATTACTTCTTCTTCTTTGAGTTTAAATGGCGGTTGGTAAACCAGTTTATAGGTGCATTACTGCCACCATCTGGACTGGACTGTGGGGTTAGGGTTAGGTGTGTGTGTAGTGTGTCGATGTCATTTCTACATGTGAAAATATATTTAATATATCAAAATTGTTTTACAGATATCTTAAATTAACATTTCCACTAAATCGCTACTAGTCAGCTCTACTGATTAAATGTTAAAAGGGTTTGCCATAGTGTTTTATTGCTTATGAATCCAACTGTTTACTTTTACGAGTCTCACTTTAAATACACTCCCTAGTTTTGTTAAAGAGGACAACAGTGTCCCACAATGTGTCCCTGTTCCTTATTAATGTTTTGAAGCTCCAAATAATTGACAGTTTTACAATAAAATGTTCAGTTTCGGGGTCACTTTAGGGAGCTATTGGTTATATTTACGTACTCTTCACCTTCCTCCGTCTACTGTTCACTTGCACTTCCAGATGAAGACAATCACCTAGAACTAAAACTGGGAGAGTATCTTTAAAGGCACTAAATAAAGCTGTCACACTGCACATCTTTTTAACTCCCCTGTTTGTGTTGATGACCTTACAGTGCACAGATGAAACGTGATATCAGAGAATGCACTCCTAATGTAATGTAACTAGTGCAAGTTTGAGTCAGCCCAAGGAAGTGGTTATACTCTCACCATGCCTTCTTCCTGGTGGTCTTACGCAACACAGTGATGAACTTCATAGCAACTGTACAGAATTGTAAGCTTACACAGATAGGCGGTGTAATTGCATTTGCATCCAAAGCATGTGGCTGAACCTTTGAATCAACACAAATGTCTGACATCTGTTACACATTAGCATGTCTTTTTAAACAAGAGAAAAGTGGCTTTAAGCTGATCTTCAAAGGAAACCTCTTTGCTGTGTTGTGACTGTGACCATGAAGAGAAGGAACAGAGAAAAAACAAATAAAGAATACACACATAAACATAATTCCCCACGTCCTAACACCCCTCTATCACTCAACGAGTCTCCAGGAGTCTAATCCCCGTAGCTCTTCTAGTCCTCAGGACTGAATAACAGCACAGAGCAGAGACAAGCCAGCAGAGTCGTGGACTGGAGGAGTCTGACAGTTAACAAGAGTTTGTTTGCTGTTGACATTAGGCTCAGTGTGTGTTTGGCTCTTTGCTTTGACTGCTTCCTTTCCAGCGTTGTCCTGGAAGCATCTTAATGCTTGTAGACAGACTGGGTCCTTTCAAGAAACTCTTGGTTTCATTTGTGTAGTGTTGTGCAGCTACAGAGTATTTTTTCAACTATCTAGCAAGAGCAAAGTAGGAAACATATCAGCCAGATTTGATTTGGTTTTTTTTTGTTTTTGTTTTTTTTTTCCACAATAACAGATTAGACAGAATCTTGCTCAACTTCTCCTGCAATGCAATGCTTTTCGACCATCTGACAAACACTTCTGAAGAGGCATACTGGCAGCTTTACTACAGTGTGTGTGTGTGTGTGTGTGTGTGTGTGTGTGTGTGTGTGTGTGTATATATATGTGTGTGTGTATGTATGTATATAT
>LKNJ01004507.1:0-31416 GCA_002120245.1 Maccullochella peelii
AAAAGCCTTTTTAAAATCAATAAAACATGCAAAAATTTTACCCTTGTTTTTTTGGTTTACGTGATGATTAATTTGAGTGTGTAGTGTAAAGGTGGTCAGTGGTGCGGTGATTTGGTGAAATCTCTCTCTCTCTCTCCCTCTCCTAGGGTCCATGCTGTCCAGGTTTTGATTTGGTTTACCATTTTGCTGCCTACAACACTTGCACAAATATACATCATTCACACAACCATACATTTCACTCACTACTGATGCTCTTACTTCCCACACGTCATGCTTTCTTTAAATAGAATTATATTTGTTTATTTCTAATAAAATCATTGGCACTTTAATCTGACTTGCCTCTCCTCTTTGACACATGCTTGAGCTGGTATGTGACAAAAGGGACAACATTTCAGTGTAAACCCCTTCCAGCTGAGAACAGAACAGTTAGAGAGAGGGCAGATAATCTGTTCCACAAGCTGACCAACCCCACACACTCCCTCCCTCACTGAGATCCATGTCCTCTTTATTTTCATTTTGCAAAAGCCCAAATGTAGCAGAAAGGGAAAGAAAAATGTCTCATCAACAGCTAGTCACAGCTATAGCACTGTGGCTGCTCTCTCACCCTGCTTCATATTTTTTTATCAAGAGACGGTCTGCGGTTTCCACGGCGACACGGTTGTAGAGCCAACTGCAACTTCAGCTGAGACTCCTATGGTTAAGAGATTAGTCAGATCTCTGTCTCTGTGTCTTTTCCTTTACGCAGGCCCATAACTGTTAAAACACATCTCTGCCATATGGCCGATTCATTAAATGAAACCATCCAATCATTCACACACATACACGCACCCGACCATGCACACACATAATAAATAAACTGCATAGTCAACACTCAGGTTACCTCTGTCTGTGCAGCCTGTGCATTGCATGAGTGTGTTGTGCGAGTATTAGGCTTGTGTGTGAGCTGTATCTGCATATGTGTACCAGATTGTCTGCAAAAGAATAACACACACTACTTGATCTCCTTTGCCCCAAGTTCCACCAGCCGCCATTTTCTAAGTAATGTGTCTTTTTTAGGCAGGTAATATCCACCAGTCCAACAAATCTCTGGATGACTTTTTAGCCATGCTAGCAGCATGGCTCTAGGTATGGGAATGTCGGTCATTCATCACTTTGGTACAGACTAAAATATCTCAACAGCTATTGGTGGAAATTGCTATGAAATTTTGTACATAGAGGATGTACCTAAGGTGCCAGAGGATGAATCCTGCTGACTTTGATTTGGTGATCCCCTGACTTTTCAACTTGCACCATGATCAGCTTCAACTTGTTCAAAGCTTTGGTTTATCACCAAATAACTGCAAAAATAATGACATTCCCATCAGCTCAAGCTGAACTTGATGTTTAATTAGCAAATGTTAGTATGCAAACATGATAAATTAACATGGTGAACATGGATAACATTACCTGCTAAACATCAGCATGCTAACATTGTCTTTGTGAGCCTCTAGCATGACTGTAGACTCAAATTATTACACATATTATTAAATAAGACTTTTTGTGCATCTTTGCCTAGTCCTTGTTGTTTTGGAAAGGAAGTATTCTGTCTTCATTGCCCGATTTTGTCTCATCCAGGCAAGTATCTTTGGTTAAAAGCAGTGGTGGAAGAAGTATTCAGATCCTTTACTTAAGCAAAACTACAGAGGTACTATCAGCAAAATGATACAAAGTATCAAAAGCAAAAGTACTCATGTACAAAAATGTTCCCTTTTGACTGATATATTACATGACATTATTAGATTGTTAATACTGATGTGTTAATGTGTAAGCAGCATTTCACTGTTGTAGCTGCTGGGTGGAGCTAGTGTTAACTACTTTTGGATTTTGGTGGTGTCCAAGTTGAGATTCCTGGTAAATGTTATGGATGTGATTTAAAAAGAAATCACTTAAAATCCCCCCAAAACAGAGGCAGGCTTAACACTTGGGTTACAATGCATTGTGCAACAACAACAGTGAACTTGGACATTGAAGGAATGGACCAACAACATTACACGTAGATGTAGCCATGGTACGTGGGTGCAGGCAACTAAATGTGTGCACTCTGTTCATTGTCAAGTGTCAGTTCATGGAAAGTGAATAAATCGTGGTGCTGTATGAAAAAGCAAGAGGTCAATGGCAAAGAGGGCCATGAAAGCTGTAACTCTGACAGCAAGGGGAAAGGAACATGGAGCTGCATGGTCTCTTTTCAGATCCAAAGGTATAACAATTGGAGAGTTGCAAGAGTATTTCTTCTTCCCTCCTGAATATCAGCAAAATATGTGATGCTTTGTGTCCTTCTATCTTGGTGCAGGTGAGCTGGAGGTGTACTTTTATTTTTTGGTGCATGATTGTGTAACTGTAGCCTTGTGTGAAAACTTGGCTTGCAGCTCTACTAACAATTAAATGTTGCGTTTATTAATTTAAAATCAATGCACAGTAATCTAAACTCTCTTTGCTCTTTGAGAGATACACACTCAATTGCCTTATGCTCTGCACTCAGTCTTATCAGGGGACAGTGGTCCAGACCACTGAGGTAGAAGAAAACAAAAACATTTCTATTGTGACAAACTGAGATATAATTTAAAGTATCTGGAATGCTCTTGGATACTTGGCACTGTGGAGAAAACAAGACAATTGAATGCCTAATGCCCACAGTTGGTCTTGTCTGTGGGGTCAGTAGCAGCTCTCATCAGATAATGAGATACACCCTTTCCAGTGCTAGTATCAAACTCATTAGCCTATTCAGATATTCAGTGTCCACAGAGGATGAATCCTAAAGACTTTGGTGATCCTGTGACTTTTCATCTAATGCCAGCAGCAGTTGAAAGTTTTCAGATATCCAGTGAGATATTTCCACATCCACTGAATGGATTGGCAGACATTTTGATACAGATATTCATGGTTCCAAGACTATGTATCGTAATGACTTTAGTGATCCCCTGACTGTTCATCTAGCGCCATCAGCAGGTTGAAAGTTTTGGTTCAGAGTGAAATGTCTCCCCAAGGTTTGGATGGATTGCCATGAAATTTGGTTGAGAAATTCAAGATAAATTGAAAAAAGTTTGGTGATCCTTTGACTTTTCATCAAGTGTCATCATCAGGTGAAAATTTCCTCTCTCTACAAGTATTCTGGTTTATGACCAAATACCTGCAAAATGAATTACATTTTCATTAGCCTGAGCTCTTTGTATTAGTGCTAATTAGCAAATGTTAAATGGACTTTTACTTATATAGCGCTTTTCAACCATTGAAACGGTTCCCAAAGCGCTGTACAGCAATCTAAGCTTTTTAACAGTAGTCTAATTCACCCAATCACACACCAATGGGGACACAGCTGCCATGCTGGCCTCCACCGGGGGCAACTTAGGGTTCAGTGTCTTGCCCAAGGACACTTCGACATGTGGACAGGAGGATCAAACCACCAACCCTGGGGTTAATGGACAACCGCACTACCCTCTGTACTACAGCCGCCCAGTGCTAGTGTTAGAGTGCTAACATGCTAAACTAGGGCAGTGGCTATGATAAACAATGCTTGCTAAACATCAGCATGTTAACATTTCCATTGTGAGGATGTTAGCATGGCAATGTTAACATTTTGCACAAAGCACCACTGTGTAATACAGCCTCACAGAGCCACTAGCATGCACGTTTAAAATATAGTTGTGAAGAGCATATGGGACTTTTTGTTGTTAGTACTAAGAAACATTCTAAAATCTTGTCATTGCTGACCTCCAATTGTTAAACTTCTCACCTTGCTGCAGTGAAATACAGGTGTACTTTAGGACCCCGTGACTGTTGGGTGTGGCTACAGGTGCAACAGAGCACAACATGGTCAGAGAAGGCAGCAAAACACAGCTTTTTAGCCTGGTGTTAAGTTAGTCTTTAAACTAAACTAAAGTCTTGGGATACATAATGGTGTATTTGCCTGCCTTTTGGGGTGCTGATATTAATAGCAGCCAGTAGACGAGCTAAGCTAAGCCACTGTCACCATTTAGAAGCCTTCTAAAGCACACACAGAAACCTCAACAATGCAGGTCTGAGTTTCTCTCACTCTGGGGAGGTTAAAGAAATAGTTAAACTTAGCACCCATCCCTCCACTCCCTTTTTTGAAATTCTGCCTCAGTATCTGTCTGCTCTTCCTCTGTATGCTTAATTGTCTTACATTTCTTTGTGCCTACATTTCTCTGTCTTTCTCTCACAGATAGTTATAGTTGGAAATCCCATCATTCCTAGCAGACTGAAAGGGAACTTCTTTGAGCCATGTCTCAGTGAGACAGAGATGCAGCAGAGACACAACAGGAGTCTTTTCTTGCAGAATGAATGACGGCTAGAGTAACTGTCTTTTTTTTGTATGCAGAAAAAAGAATTGTAACTGGATAACAGCTTGACGCCCTCCTGCACATTGATTTTCATTTCACAAACTCCATGGCGGATCAACAAAACCACAAATTGTCTCTCAGCATATTCTTTGAATCTCAATCCTTTTCTCTCTTTTTTTCCTCAGCCCCATTCTCTTCTGCATTTTTATTCACCTTTGTTCTCTTCACACAATAATTTCAACTGTAGGCAGTAACCACACTGAATGCATGTCTACACACTGGGAAACCTTTAAATATAAAAATTCATAATAACAAAAATAAGTAATAACTGACCTTTGTAGTTACAGTTTTATTGACATCTCTTTTATAATGGCTGTCTATGGGGAAGATGATTTTTGTGTTGCAGAGGTTTTTTTAGTTGCTGTACTGCGAGCGGTCACTGGGGACAAATTGAACCTGTTCTGCCTAAGCATTTCTGTATTTGGGTCCTCTTTCCCTGTTGCCAAACCAAAATGTTAAACATTATTTCAGTCCGTTTAAACATAGACATTGTTTCATCATGTTTACCTCACCTGTTTTGGGCTCCATCACCCTCAAGAAAGTGGAGAGGCAGAAGCAAGATGCTGCATCCAGGAGAGTCACCTGCTGTTTTTGCCTGAGTACATAAATGTATGAAACCCTGCCAGAGCAAATCAAAGCAGACATAAAACAGCCTGAGAAAGAACACTAAAGGTTGAGTCTGAGGTCTTTGCTGTCAAATTAACTTGCAATCAAAGCAAAAGTAGTAATTTACAAAGTCCTTTACATACTAGTTGTTGGACCACAAAATGTATGCATGGTGAATTACTGTACAGGGTAGAGTGAAAAACAGCACTGCCGACACTGTCTGTTTTGTGAATATACTCTTTATCCCAGAGGATTTTCTGGACCATATAATGCCAAGAACCCAATCAGGGTCAGAGGCATAGATTTTCAGTGGCGGCGTCAGAAAGAGTTGTATGAAATATGGATTTGTGTGTTGATGGTGCGGGCTGGCCCCACAAGGGACATGTTATAAATTAGAGGGCGGGTGTGTATATTTTACCCTGCTTTTATCCCGGCCCAGAGAGGGAGATATTTTAATGTTCATGACTTCCTCTGCTTAAGTATATGCTGCGCTAAACAGCTCATAGCACTTACCACTATTTTATCACACAAGTTGCAGAGAGCAACAAACTCTGTTTACACCCGGATAATATCTAAGTCATTAATCTGCCAGTGGTCCGTTTATTGGATTAGTCAGAAGTGAGAAATACAGAATGTGTGTCCTAAGGATGACACTGTTACTTGGTTGGTTGATTTGTCTGACACTTGTCGAAATATCTTTTCATGAACCAACACTTATTTGGCTTATTGCCATGACATTTTGTATTATATTCATGATTCACTGAGGAACATTCCTAATGATGGTCAACAGTTAATAACAATGTATCCTGGCCAAATCTCCATAAATTTTGCATTTAATAATTATAATAACAATAACCTTTTGTGTATGCACCTTTCACGCTGGGGTGCAGCAGGAACTGTAACATTGCTGAAACGTAAAGTAATCACAGAGAACTTTAATCTATTCGACAAGGTATAGGTAGGCAGTGCAGTGTTACGGGCAGTGGGGTAATGTGAGCTCTTCTTCTGGTATTGAATCCAACAGGAGCAGTTTATAGCCCAACAGTGGTGGTTAAATAAAGCTTCCTCCATTTTGGACTCTCTGTCTCTCTGTTCCCTTAAAGGTCAAATGATAAGACGACTTGCTATTGGTCAATGGTGCCGATTCACTGGTCAAATTTCAGCAAAGTTGAAGTGGACGCGAAACATTTGCGCAGACTTACTTCGCCCCCAAGAGTAAATCCACTAATTGTGGCAAATTCTAGTGGAATTTTGTCATTTTAAATACTGGTGTGACCAGACCAACTGTAGCAATGCTCCCAAGATAAAAAATAAGATGATTTTGTGACCTTGTTACATTTATTGTTGTTAATCTGTTTAGACAGATGGTCAAACACTGAGCTTTCTACAAGTAGAATCTTGTATATCAAGGGGTAGGTAAACGGTAAATGGCTGCATTTATATATCGCTTTTATCCAAACTGCTTTACAATTTGCCTCTCATTCACCCATTCACACCGCTACCATGCAAGGTCCTGGCCTGAGCATAGGGAGCATTTTGGGGGTTCACTTCGAGATGTGGACAGAAGGAGGTAATAAAAGCATTCAAAGAACTGGGGTCATGTGGTGAAACAGATACTGTATATACAATTGTGTGTCATCTGCATAACAGCGGTATCCAGAATGGTTCCTTGAGGAACAGCATAATCAATAACAAATGTCTGATAAAAAATTGTGTAGACTAACAACAAATGTTCTTCCTGACGAGTTGAATGTAACCAGTCAAGCCCTACACCAGAAAGACCCAAACAAGTCTGTTGATTAAAATGCCATGATCAGTTGTGTCAAATGCAGCACACAGATCTAAAAAAAATTAGGACAGCCACTTTATCAGGGTCACCATTGATTCTCAGATAATTTACTACTTTTAATGTGGCTGTTTCTGTGCTATGGTAAGCCCAATAGCCAGACTGGAACTTTTCTAACGCATTATTGTTATTTACATAATCACATAGTTGGTTAAAAACATGCTTCTACAGACACTTGCCAAGAAAATTAAGATTAAGATTCAGATTGACTTGTAACTGCCATGTTCAGTAATGCACAGGCCAGTCTTCTTAAGCAGGGGTTTTACCACGTGTACTTATACCACTTAATACTGATGGTTGCTTTGATGTTTTTGATGAACCCTGTGACTTTCTGTAGCGCCACCATCAAGCCAAAATGTCTACTTTTACAAAGAAAATATCCAAATCCAATTAACAGATTGCTATGAACTCCCTACACTCCCCACAGGATAAACTCTCCATGAGCTTTTTTGTTGTAGCATCCTCAGATCAAAATATCAATTTCATATACGTTTAGTGAAAATGGAACTGGACACTTCCTCCAGCTCCACCTTTGTCAAATTTGTACAAAATAGACTTCATATACATTTTCATAGTATTTACTGTGCACATCCTGCTCTCAAGGAGTTAAATCCCTTTTGATTTTAAAGACCTTATGGCCTTTTGCTCAGCACCAGCCTCAGGACAAACTTTGAGCTTTACCAATAGTAGGGCAGAAATACAAAGAGTAACAAAATTGTCAGTTTGCTTTTTATTCTGTCCAACACTGTGAAGGCTTTAATGAATAATGCAGCCAAAGGGGATCTCTGTTTTCCACTAGTGTCGTTCCACTTAAATGAACTCTGATGTTGCAAAAGTGAATAGCTGTGTCATAATCAGAGAAAAGCTCATGAAAACTGTGCTATTGTAGAGAATGCTATTGTAACACACACATTTTTCACCCATTTCATTAGCTCTAAGAAGTGTGCGTTTTGTATAGTGGTATGTTTCGTCAGGCACCCACAGGGATGATGATCATCTGGATTATTTTGGGAATGTGTGGTATATGCCTTCAGGGGGCACTGGGGCACACACAAGATGAGTTAACATCAGATGTGATTATTACAAGCATCTTAATGACATTAACCACACAATGTGAACTTCTCATTAACCATGAGATTATTATATGCTCCTGTAAAATCCCTAATTTACCCTGATTTCTATTCATTTTTAAGAAGTCATATTTAATTCCCAAATCCTTAGTGATACACTACCCACAGTCCTAAAAACAGATGTCACTGTTACTATGGAGATGTGAAGTTGCACAGTTTGCAGCTAGAACAGAGCTAAAAACTATGACTAAGAGCTCAGGAGACAAGGAGACATTGCAAATATCGTTTTAAACTGAATCAAAATGGACATTGCGGTGCTGTATGGGATAAGTAGTTCACTTCGACTTTAAAAACATGAAAGGATGATGATATTCTATATTTTTCTTATTGTCAATAAATCCCATGTGCAGACCCAAACCAACAATGAATGCATCCTACTAACAAGTATTATGTGAGTATCAAAGCCACACTGTTGCACTGGGTGACATGTTCCTTCATTACCATGAACACACATACTATAGTTTATCTCACTAGAACACTAAATGTGGATTAATTCACCGCTGAAAATAGTCCCCAACAAATGTACTAGTTCTTCCTGTTTGAGTAACGTTGTTAAAAACAACAGTGCTCAGCTTTTAGGAAATTACTGAGCTCTTTTTTTTAAATGAAATACATTGTTGGTTTATATAAATAATATTATATACAGTATATATATAATTAGCATGTTAGCATGCTAACAGATGGTGAATATGGTAAATATTATACCTGCTAAACATCATGTTAGCATGCTGGTGTTAGCATTTAGGTCAAGCACCACTGTGAGTACAGCCTCACAAAGTTTCTTCAGAGGACCATATCCGTGGCTTTGCAAATTAATGGATACCGATTGCTGCCTGAAATGAAGAGAAAACAGTTAGTAATAGTAGAAAACTGTACCGGACCTGCACTGGCATGTACTGCCTTCAGGAAATAGCTATATGCTCTCACTCTCTCAGACAGTGCTTGTTATCCTGTGGATACTATTCCTGGCTGCCTGCAGCTTTTGGTGAGAGTCGCTGCTGCAGTTTGGTTGATAGTTAAACAACTTTTAATTGTTTTGCATATTGATTTAAATACTTCTATCGTCTCCAGGTCATTTCTTATTTCTGTCATGAACAAATAATTAACACGTAGCAAAGTAAAGGAATGTAGCATTGAGAAAGACACTTAATGATTTCATAAATGACCAGCTTTATGTATCCTACAGCTTAATATTTTGGAAGTATAATGAAGCATAAATTGCTTCCACTGAGAACCAACACATCTGGTAAACTATTTCTATGATAATGTCACTGATGACCTTTTTCTTAATTATTATTAATATAAAGAGTCGGTCTAGATCTGCTCTATATGAAAAAGTGCCCTGAGATAACTTTGTTATGATATGGCGCTATATAAATAAAACTGAATTGAATTTAATTGAATTAATTATTATACTTTTAACTGCTGACAAAACAATCTCATGTCAAGATCCATTTAGTTGCTTTCAATCATATTACGTGATCTTCATCAGCACATAGAGTTTGCCCAGTTGTCACTGAATCGTACATTTTGAGCATTTTTCAGAGAACTGAGCACTTTTCGGAGCACTTTAAACCAAACCTTTTAAGCCAACTTGCAAGGGAAGTCCTTAAAGGGCTCAAAAACCGGTTGCACCTGTAATCACACCCCCAATGGCACAGTATACTGACACACCCTGGAGTACACTTCTACATCACTGCAGCATGGTGAGAAGTTAAATCTATTAAGGAGGCCAGTAAAAACAAGATATTCAACGATATTCAACAGTTGTTATTTAATACAACTTGCCATACAAAAAGCTCTTGTAAATTATACAGTAGTAGACGCTGTAAGAAATAAAGCAAACGCGCACGCAATGAGGCAGCGACCATTTCATTGATTAACACTACAGCTGGCATTCTGTTGGTTGGGGAATTTTGACAGGGTTGTTGCACAAAAAATCCGAGAGCAGAGCAGAAATGTGAGAGCAGACGTTTCACAAGAGCACAGAAGCAGCCTGAGTGCGAGGAGAAGGGCTGAAGCTGGAGCGCAGGAAACAATATGTCTACCAGAGTGCAAGCATACAGTTTGAGCAGAAGCAGAGCAAATCCAAGCACAAGCAGGGGCTATTTGAATGTGAGAGCAGGGTTTTAAGTGAGAGTATTACAAAATCTGAACATGAAATCAATAAATCATGCTCTCAAACTGAAATCCATGATTAAAGATAGGAAAAAAGCCCCATAGGTCTTATTTTTGTAGTTTTGGTCAGCAATCCTATCAGTAATAATAACACTGTCACCAATTATTTTCTTAATAAATAATGTTCACATGTTAGACAAGATGCAATTTAATGCCTTGGCTGTCCAACACTATCTATTTTAATGTTTTTTAAAGAAATGCACAAATTTCTAAACATCACTAAACTAAACCTAATTTGAAACAATTTCTTCTTAAAAAATCTTTATTTTTGCATGTATAAAATCTAAAACATCACAGTTCAAGTTGGATTCCACTGCAGTGTTGCTATTCTAACCTTTCATTTTATATTTCTTTTGTGTTTCTGAGCTGAGGCATACATGTGAGTTATCTCTCTCTTTCGATTTTCTTGCTTCTTCCCTTCAGAGGAAGCTGTGACCTTGGCCAGAGAGCTGTGAAGGATCTGGGTCAGAGCTGGAACACATGCAGAGCTGCAGCTCTTTGTTTACACACACTGATGCTTGAACCTCAGAGATGACACAGGTCAATGAAGATGACACACACACACACACACACACACACAGAGAGAGAGAGAGAGAGAGAGAGCTTCTCCATGTGTCCTAACTGTACCATTCTTGCCTCCATACTATGGGTTTGAGGTGACAAAAAGTTGTCATCTCTTTACTGCCACATAGATCTAACTGTGACTGAGCAGGTACATACATGTTTTTCAAAACCTCCTCGTCCACACTACAAGATGAGGGCAGAGTTGTCACATTTATTCATTCTGGAGAATGTTTTTCACACTGCACCTGGCTGTTGTTCATCAAGAAATCCAGCACATAACTCCCCCTGAAGACAAAAATTGTCATTTTTAAATTTCTGTTTGTTTGTGGATTAAACAGATGAGATCCAACATGTTAATGAGTGCGCTTTAGAGGTGTTGGTAGGTGTATTTTTGAACTTTGCACACAGGCTAGTTGTTTCCCCGTCAAATTAACTGCTGGCCGATTGATACAGCTTATTTGTACTCAGAACAAGTAGTATTATTAACTCAACAACATCATGACATGAGCAGTACACAAAGTGCTGTCAACCAACCTTCCTCCCTCACTTATAGTTCGTCACAGCATAGCTGCTTATTCTAGCTCCTTGACTGGTTACACGGTATGTCCGTCTGCCTGTACCCAATACCTTGACACCCTCTGCTTCCACTCTATGCTAATGTAAGATATTAGTAAGAGATTTAGTTTTGTGAGGATTTATTTTGGAGATTACCTTCTCAGGTTTAATGAGAGATTTGCATTATTTAATTAATGGTAACCACATATGTATGGTAACCACGTCCTGACTCCAGCTATGTACTTACATAGAGACATGAGATTGATATCCCTCTCAGAGAGATATCAGCTGTTCTCATTGAACTATTCCTTTAAAAACAAAAAGAAGAACATTTCATTGTACAACATAGCACATGTTTTGCCCACTTTGGTATAGAAGCATAAAAATATGCATCTCTGTATGAGTTATGACACTTAATAAGACAATCTAAAAACTGATGGAATGGTCCGCAGTATTGTTGCATGTACCATGTTTGGGTGTATCTGCAGCCATGAAATTGTGAGTAAGTCATTAATAAAGGGTCATGAGTTTCTCTCTAATAAATGGATCTTGGTCCAGATGATCTGCAGCACTTTTCCAGAGAGTCAGAGGTCAAATGGTCAATTTCAGGGGTCCCCATGAACTAAAGTGTGAAAGAGGCAACGCAGTGTCTTGCTGGAGGAAGATGAACACTATCCAGAGAGAGTTGTCACAACCTGACAAGCCAAAAGTAAAGCATTCATAAATTATTTGTTAAAGGGTAACTCCGGTATTTTTAAACCTGGGCCCTATTTTTACAAATTTTGGGGTCAAAATGACTAATAGTTTAATAGACTAATAGACCAAAAGTTTTGGAATTGGTCCAACGTAATCCTTGCAGGCAATTGCAGCTGTGAAAAGTATGTCCACTAAAAGTGCTTGTTTTTGCCACTGACAGGCTCAGACTGTTATTCGAAGTGTCTGAAGCCATTAGTTTCAACTTATCCCTTTTAATAGTTTTCTAAACACCTCTAATAGTTTTATAAACCAATTAATGGTTTTCTAAACCATTAAAGCACAATTTGAGTTGTGGTATCTTATTGAAAAATGTGTTATAGTTAACCTAACTCAGTCAGCTCTACCACTTGTGTATGTTAGGCCCATAAATCTCAGGGAGGCACCGCGGGTATCAGACCAGACCATTTCATGCAACCCTCAGTCAGATTTTTTGGACATTTAAATCTACTGCTAATGCAGCAAATAATTAAAGCACAGTAACGGTTGTGGACTTCACTCTGATCACTGGGGGTGGTTTGCCCAAAGGGTGTGTCCAGATTAAAGTGTACAGGAAATATTCCGTTTTCATAGGTTTGAATACAAGTCAGCAATTTGTAGCAAACAACAGATCCATCGCCCAAAAAAACATGCTGTTGTGCATCCACCATATCTGATTTAATTCTACAAAGATTGCACTGTGTGTTATGACTTTTGTTATTTTTATATAATCATTAGCTGTTTTTTTTAATAATCTTTAAACAAGACTAAGTGTCACAATGTCTGCCTCTCTGTCCCTCTCTTCAGCAACATCTCCACTATCCCAGGCCCCTTCAGCGCTATTCTTTACCTGACCACCACATGCCCTCAGACTTTTCTCCTGTCATTCCAGATCCTGCCACTCCCATCTTCCCTGCAATCACCTCATTCCCCTCACCTGAGCTTCCCCGCCCATCTCCCCACCTGCAGCTCATTCCCTCATCAGCCACTCTCTACATATACCGTCCACTTCCTTTGTTCCACTGTTAGTTTGCCTTAGTTCCTCGGTTGTTTCTGACCATTGCTTTTAGAAAATAAATCATTGAACTGAACTGAATCATCCTTCCCTTGTTGCCATTCTCCTGCACCCTTGTGACACAAAGGTCTCTAATTTAATCGTGCAAGTGCAGCAACAAAGCAGTAGGTCCTGGGTGCATGGACTGTGTGGCCGACTCCACCTGCTACTTTGGTTCACGTATGTGCAGCAGCACCAAGTGCAAAAGGGCTGGGTGAAGTGGACTATAGATCAGAGGGTGTAGGGATTAATAAATACACAGCCAGTCACATCTCACAGCTGAGCCAATCACAATGATGCATAACGACAACAGCTCAAAAAATGAAGAAGAAGCTTCTCCAGGAAATCATGTTGTCTGGATGGTGCAGAGCTGCATGATGTAAACACACATTTGCATGTGAAGCTGATAATTTATCAACATATGTGTCCTGCTGCCTTCAGATAGCTGCAGGGATTTAAAGAACGGAAGGAGAAGCTTTTCATACAGTATAAAGTAGCTGTGGACAACAGATACTGGAAGAATCACTCACATTAATTTATCGTTCCTGCTTTAATTGCATTAAAAGTTCATTTTTATGCTGATTGAAATGCATCAATTAGTTGGGGAGTGTTTAATTCAATTAGTTTATTTATGTTTTAAGCATTATTGTGTAATTGCTGTGTATTTTCTAAGTATTTAGTGTGCTGCTGTTGATGAAATCATCAGATTGGCAGCAGATTGGAGTTGGAACAAAAACAGATGTGGTTCTGAGAAATCTATCCTCAGTGAAAAGGCTTAGGGCGTTTTCACACCTGCCTTGTTTAGTTCAGTTGAATCGAACCCTGGAGCATTTTCCCCCTTGGTGCAGTTCGTTTGGCCAGGTGTGAACACAGCAATTGTACTCGGGTGCGGACTAAAACAACCATACCGAGACCTTTGAGAGTCTTAGTACGGCCAAGTTTAAAATATGAACTCCCTTGTTCTGCTCAGTCACCTGAAGGCAGCACGTTGTCTTTGCAAAGTGTAAAGCAGTACAGTATTTTCAAGACGTTTCCTCGAAGTGCATTCGGCGTTCGCTGGTATAGTTCTGATGGTACGTTGCCCAGCTAATTACCATGGTTAGGAGCAAATGCCAACTGTGCCATTGCTCCATGTTAAATTGCATAGCAATGTTTCTCTCTCAGAAATATGCACTAGACCAGAACACATGACCACCTTCCTGTATTTACTTTCTTGCTCCCACCCCAAACACAATAAGCGAATGTGCAGTGGTCATTGCACCGCCATGAAAATCGAGCCCTTTGGCTCTACAGCCATGCTAACAGCTCTGTGAGGCTGTACTTAAACACACTTACATACACAGCTTTGCTTTGAGCTAAATGCTTTGCATGCTGATCTTAACTGGTATAATTTTTTTATCATGTTCACCATCTTAGTTTAGCGTGATAGCATGCTGACAAATTTTGCTAACATTTCCTAATTGGCACTAACATAAAGTACAGCTGAGGCAGATGGGAATGTCATAAGTTTTGCATGTCTTGTCATAAAGACATTGAATAAATATAATTTTGATCTGTTGATGGCACTTTATGAAGAGTCAGAAGATCACTAAAGTCATTATAATTCATCGTGAGGGTACAATGAATGCCTGTACCAAATTTCATGGCGGTCTACCCAAAAGTTGAGATATTTCAGTATGAACCAAAGTGTAGGTAGAATTGACCAAGTGACCGCCATTCATGTTTAAGTTATGTATAAATAAATATATTTATATAAATGTTATATATTTAAGTATATAAATGTGTTATTTATTGGGTTTTACACATAGCTCCTGTCCATAAAAAGAGAAGTGTGGTTAAAAATGTATTTTATTTCTTTAATGGAGACAAGTCTATGCAAATTGTAAGAAATCTGTGTGGCCTCTTTTTTTGTTGTTAGTGCCTAAAGGAACTAAGAAATGTAAAAAAATTAATTTAATTAAATAAGAGAAAATAAAAGATGAGATGAGACCATTACAGAGTTATGAACCCTTATTAAAAAGTAGTACCCACAGTAATAATAATGATGATATTGATTTTGTATAGAACTTTTCTTAACACAGTTAAAAATGTTATAAATTAGATAAATAAATAGAATGATATGATATTGGCCAGGACATATAAAATAATACACATCAGTTAAAAGCCAGTTAAAAAGGGTGTGTTTTTGGCTAATGTTTAAAAGACAATACAGAAGTAGCCATAGGGATTGTGAACAATAATTCCTTGTGCTATGACAGCTAATGCACAAGCCTGTGAACCAGGCGAATCTGTGAGCTCGTGTTCTATTTGCTCTGGCAGATGCGTCTGGTTCCCCTCCCATTCAGACAGATTTCCAGCCGACCAGGGCCAGGCCAATCACAACTGTTTATCCAATATGGGGCGGGTTTGATACTATCCACTATTGCGTTAGTATTAAACGAACTGGACAGTATATTTTCTCAAAGAACAAACAACTTCACTTAAAGCTGTTGTTGATAAGAAAGATGTGTTTGCTGTACTTCTGTCAGGATTCTCTCAGCGCTACGTCACACGTTTCATTGCTCTGATTGGTTGTAGGTCTATCCAGTGGCGTCCAGAGGCATTTTGGTCTGTGTCTGTTAACGCTCCTTGGAAATGGAAAATGAACTGAATTCTCGACTTGGTCTGGCGATGTCAGGCTACCAATGCATGGTTAACCTTGGTTAAAAATCTACACTTAGGAACTGTGAGAAGAGTGTAACCTTGTATGTGTGGGCTCAGTAGGCCAGAGATTGGTCAGAGAGTTGGCCAGATGGTGTTAAATTTGTTTGAATTGTTTTCTGAAAGCAATGGGAAGCCAATGAAGGGATGCTAAAATTGGTGTAATGTGTTTTCTTCTTGTGGTTGCAGCTGAGCAGCTACATTTTGGACCAATTGCAGACGATTTAGTGCTTTTTTTTTATTGAGCGCTGAATATAGACAATTACAGTAATCCAGATGGGATGAAATTAAGGCATGAATAACTCTCCAGGTCAGACAGAAATGATTTGATTTTTAGAGATGGTAACTGATAAAAACTGGACTGAGTAACCCTCTTTGTACCAGTTTGTCAAAGATCGGATTTGATACAAAAATGATTTCTGGGAGACAGCTTGGTATTGGTTTGGCATGAAGGCGAGTTTTCCATTATTTTCAACTGGCAGGCTTGGTGGGGAAAATATCAACTCAGTCTTATCCTCATTAAGCTGGAGAAAGTTACAAAAAATCCAACACATCAAAGCAGTCTTTTAGTGCAAGCAAAATGCAAGAATCAGTAGGGTTGACAGGAAGATAGAATTGTGTATCATCTGCATAAAAATGAAACAATATATTGTTTACTAATTACGTGACCAAGAGGAAACCTGTAAATTGGGAAAAGCATAGGGCCCAGAATCAACCCTACACTGCAAGAAAGTTTCGTGGACCCTCTCAGACAAAAGTGTCCATACATTTATTGCCCCTTTTTGAGCAATGTCTGTCAGTAAGAGCTCAGAAAGTATGTCACCTGACAAGATGTCTTCACACCATCCTCACAAATACACATTTCTGTACACATTGTGTTTAACATTCATGTCGTTCAGATGGTTTTCTCTCCACCTGTCCTGTCTTTTTCTAGCTGAACTCCTCGGTGTGCAGCAGTGACACGTTTCCAGCATCACAGGTACAACACAACACCTCCAGAAATCCTCCGGGGCCTGGCATCGCTGCAGAACCTGCATGACTGCTATTGCTACAATGGTATCTGTTAAAAGAGAAACGTTCCTTTATACTATATGCTCTCATATCCTTGCTTTTCTTCTCCTGGGAGACACTGACTTTCAAAGCTCCTTCACTCCTCCTCACAGATGGCTTAGTTTCTCTCCACCCACTTCCTCCCCTTTTTGTCTTTTCCTTGATTTGTAAAGTCATTTTCATTCTGTCTGGCTCAGTGCAATGTTGCAGCATCATCAGCTGACTGTGTGTGTGTGTGTGTGTGTGTGTGTGTGTGTCGTGGCACTGACAAATGCAGTACTAAAATTAGCTCTCTGACCTGCTGCCGAGAGAAATTTAGGTTGTCCATAAGTGACGGCTCCTCTGCATGGACACACACACACACTGAACCTTAGGTCATCTCACTCCAGGTGATCGATGTCTCAGAGAAAGACAGATACAGAGAATAGTTCAGAGTGTTCGGAGAATTGTTTACAGGAGATGTTTGTAGATGAAGGACACCATCTTCCTTTGCATGGAGCTTTTTATTCCACTAATTAATAGAATAAGAACCTAAAAACAACAACCATGATAATAAAAGCCAAAATTCTAGTTTTTTTTCTAGTTAATTCTTTAACAACACAGGAAAACCAAATGTTGGATAAGGCATGAAACTTGAAATTGTTGCTAAAAAGTAAAATAATTTAAAACAACTGATTTTGATTGTTGGGTATTATGAACAATGAAGTTAACAGTTAGCCTAGTTGCCTAATTGAAGTTGACCTTAAACATCTCTAGGGTACGCCAAAGACCATGAATGGGGAAAAGACCTGGAGGTAGGCATTTGATGTCCCCATTACCACAGTCTATGATGTTGTCGTCCATCGGGTCGCACGCAGCATCATGGCCATCTATGAGGGTGGTCCATTTTCCTGCCACTGATGAGCTGGAGGGGATTGGTGAAGACTTTGCCCACCGGGCTGACTCTCGTGCCTTCCGTCAAGCGGTGGGTCCTGATGGAACCCACATCAGGATCAAGCCACCTGCAGCAAACAAGGAAGACTACCTGAACACGTACCCTGCATATGAAATGCTACTTCACACAAAGATATAATGGCCTGCTTTAATCCCATATCAATGTCTATTATTAGTGACTACATTTTTTGTAGTAACAGGAAGCTTTTAAGGAGTCGGTCTAGACCTGCTCTATATGAAAAAGTGCCCTGAGATAACTTTGTTATGATATGGCGCTACATAAATAAAATTAAATTGAAGCTTTCCCACTCAATTCAACTGCAGGTGATGGTCGCTTCCTGAACACATTTACAGGTATGGATGGGAATCAGTACAATATTGCTTAGACTCTTAAGATTTGGATAGTATTTTTGATCCAAGTGAAACTGTGATCCCATATTACATTCATTTGGGATTTGTGGTTACTTTTTATTGTTAAGAGTTGTTACTTTCAAAGGTATTCCATAATCATAAGTAAGTAGTAGTAATCCATTCTTTAATGTGCAAACTAAACTGAAACATCTGAGAGCCATTTTTGCAACTCTACCCTTTTTTCTATTTTTCACTAAGACTGTTTACAGGCCTACCTGGTGCAGTCCATGATGCACGGGTCCTGCGGTGGAGCTCCATTTATGTTCAGCAACTCTACCCTTCTCCTGGCTGGTTCTTCATTGGGGATGGGGGATATCCATGCCTGGCTGCACCTATCAAGCCTGATGACGCCATACAGGGAGCCGGTGCAAAATCCAGATCTGACAAGCTACAACCTGCATCACTCCAAGGCCAGCTGTGTGGTGGAGATGACATTCGGAGATGGAGACCCGGTGGCGCAGCATCTTCCTCAAGGCTCCTCAGGTAAAAGAGAGCATAAGAGATGTGTTATGTAACTACATACACAATGGCTGGCTGGTGAGCAGCAGGTAGGGGAAATAAGCAGCAAAGTGGTACAAGGAAGAACATTTTGAGATCATTAAAAACAAATTCAAAGATTTACATAGCATTCTAACTAATGAACCAATGACCTAATGAATTTAAGTTTAACTGACATTATGCAGTTACCAAAAACTTCTCTTTGTTCCTGACTGTAGTTCAAGTCTACCTTTGTGCCAGTGGTTGTGTCCACCTGTGCCTTCCTCGACACCTTTCCATTTCAAATGGGGACTTGGTGGAGCAAGGTGTGGAGGAAGGGGCTGTCCATGCAGAGGACTGGCTGCCAGTCTGTCAACTGTCTGTCCCTGCAGTTGACAGACTGCAGGGACGGCAGCACCAGGAGCAGAAACCTCTGCAGCAGAGGAGCACGACTATCAAATGTAGCACTGGACATTTTTTTGTGTTCCTGCAATAATTGTTGTTGTTTAATTAGTAAGTTCTACTTATCTTTCTATTTTGTAAGTTCAGGTTCAGCTGGTTTCTGTCATCACTTAATCATATCATATAGAATTGATTTTACTGATCACTTTTAAGGCACGCCTGGGTCTGGCCCTAAGCTATACAGCAGAAATGTTGACCCCATATGAGCCAGTTCGCAGCCTTAAATTGTCGAGGCTTAAATCTAAAGGTGACAGTGCTTTTGCCATCAGGACTCCTCGGCTTTGAAACGACCTGCCTGAGGAGATAAAGCTCGCAGAATCAGTAACTTCTTTTAAATCACTTCTTAAAACCCATTTTTATGTGATGTTGTATTTTCATCATCTTTTTATTGCTTTTACTGTTTTTATTCTTTTTATTTGTATTTACCACATTTTTTATCCTGCTTTTGTTTTGCCTTACTATTTGGCTTTTTGTTATATTGCTTTCTGAGTATCCTGCTTTTGCTTTGTGTGTCAAAGCACTTTGTAAACTTATTAAAAAAAAGCTATATAAATTAAGTTATTTATTATATGGTATATATTTAACATGACAATATAATATTACTTTATGAACACAACCTGTTATTTAGAGATAGCATTATGCAATAAATCAGGTATGTCACATTTGACCTCTGTTTTTTTCTTGAGATTAAGTACGATTTATACACTACTTTAGAAGTCCTTAATACCTGGCTGTAAACTGTATTTCTATGGTGGCAAAACTTGTTTAACAATTTTATAACGCCAGGGTGCAGTTATTGCTAAGCTGAACTAGTCGGACCCTGGAGGCTTCTGGGTTAAGGTTAACTGCAACGTCTCCTATTTGCAGCTGGCCAGGGACCTGTGTTGCATATCATTCTGCATCTTTATCTCCTAGCATTTCCTGTCATCTCTCTACCTTTAGAATCAATTATTAGCCAGTAAACTGTACTAAGAAGGCTGATTCCCCTATGATAAAGGGATGTTCTGGGGTCATTCCTCGATGACTTTGGAACAGGCGTAATAATGGACTTGTACCATGCTGACAGGATTATACCACATTCAAAACACATCTTAAAAAGATAAAAGAAGACCTCTAAAAGACGTGGAGATTTTAATGCTTCATTTGGGATACTTTCAATTCCAGATGCCTTCTCAAATTTAGCTTTGTCCACTACCCTTTTAACTTCTAATATATTATGTATTTGGGCTATAGCCTGGTATATTCATAGCCATCTCCCACTCAAATTTTGTAGGACAAATGTCATTTAAACAGCTCATCAGCCCAGGTGAGATAGCCTGGTAATGACTTGCACTCTGCCAGCCCACTACCCGCACTGGGTGGAGAAAACACAAGCAGGCCAGGCAGAGTAGATGAACAGGAGGGGTCTTTCCAAGCACTACCTCTTTTTTGTTTTCAATGTCACCGCTATCTAATTTAATTTCCACTGGAATTTTCTTTCATTTCTTAGGACCACTTTTTTTTTTCTTTCTTTCCAGAATTGTTGTGGGTTGTTGCTTTGCAATTGATCCAGCTGTAATGCTTGTCCTCTTCTGAGCTGCCTTTTGTAGAGCTGTATACTCTTATCAAAGCTAAATTTAGTTTGCCTGTAAGTTTCCTCCTGGTCAATAGTTCCTTTCATTTTACGAATTCCCTTTCTGGCTTTCTTTTATCATTCCAAGGTTTTTTGAGTTCTACATTCCAATATGGTTTAGTCCTACCCATTTTCTGATGTGTGCCTTTCAGACTTAAACAATCAGGTTTTGGTGATAGGCATGCATTTCTCTACAGATTATATCAATTATCAATATTAATTTGTGTTTTCTCGTGGTTTATACGGTGAATACAGGCAGGGTCGTTGTTCAAAAGCTTGGATGAGGTGATCATCTTCAAGTCAATACAAGTGTCCAGACAATCATGGCGGTTGTTATATACAGTAATCCAACAGCTCTTCCTCTTGATGATACAGATGTAAAACTGTCATTTACAGGATTACGTCTGTCACTTAGGACACAGCATTTACATCCCCTATACAATCGTCTTTATCTGAGATGTGACCATTAAAGTCTCCACATAAATAAATGGCGTCAGCATCTAAGGAGTAAACCTGAGCCAGCTGATGACTACAAGAAGCAACTGAGTCCTGTCCTCTTGTTGATCCCTCTGGTGGTAAATAGCAGGAGAAAATAACTATACTGTTAGTTATACTATAGTTTCATTTAATTAAATATTATCTGTGTTTAGAGTCTGCAATAATAACATTCTGACTTTACAATTCAAACTAGTCCAGCCATTAATGTTCCACTGTACCAGGGGCCAAACAAAAAGGACTGACTGTGCTTACAGGTTGGGCAGATCCTCCTCAGCCTCTCCAACCTGCAACAGGTAAACGTGCTCGGGCACCAGCAATGGCACTTGCTTCGGCGCTTCATTAGTCAACCGCTGCCCGAGATATACAAGTCCTTTCCAACTGGTATCTCCTGAAAAAGCGTTTTAATCTTGAGCACAAGAATCTAATTAGTATGGGACTTAGCTGATCTCAGGTATACCTTTTTAGACCTGTTGCTACTCTTCAGCTTGTGTTTACCTAAACACAGTCACCTTATCCTCCACCGTACCAAAGGCAGCTTTCACCACTCCCAGGTCGGGTCCTGTTGCTTGCATTCTTAGCACTCCAACGATTTCTGGTACAGGATCACATTCCAGACACTCCAGTAACTCTCTCATTTATTCATTGAAGTCCTCACCGTCATCATATGGCAGGCCCAGCACAATGACCGAAACATCAGGATCAAATTTATTAGAGTTTGAGTGAATCCAGCCACGATTTTTAAGATCCTGATTTCCAGGTCATTGTATTTCTTCAGCTGACTTTTTGAGCTCAGCTTTCATAGTTTTTTCATATTTTGCTGTTGAGCTGTCTTTCAGTGTTATCCATCTCTGTTTGTAGTAGCTTCATCTCCTCCAACAACACGTTTGTTTCTTCGTCTTCATCCTTGTCCTGCGCTCGGTGGTGCATGTGAATTGATTTTTCTGCCATGGTAGTTGTATCAAGTAGCTTTGTCATTTGTCAAGTACTTAATTTCCACATTTTATCAGTGTTTATCAACCAGAAATCTGTTTGTAACTTGCCTTTCTTGTTGTAGTTATAATAAACAAAGCCATAAAATGCCTCCAAAAAATATATAATTATTAACTTCTCAGGTGGTCGCAATTAAGTAACTGTTTGCAGTCCAAAGAGGTAAAATGATCTAGTATTTCACAAAAAAAGCAACAATCCAAAATATGAATTAAAATATAACTTTACTTTTTCTTCTTTCCTTTCCCCTTAATCATCTCACAACCTCTCAGATTTATCTGGTGACCCTTTGGAGGGACCCAACCCCTAGGTTGGAAACCACTGGACCAAACTACCTAATTGTATATACAGTAGTTAAAATGAGCCAAACCTCAACCACCTACAACAGCAAAATTCTGCTTATATCAGTAGCAATAATAATAATAATATAATAATAATAATAATTGTTTCCCTTAAACTTCTTTTCAGATTCTATCTGTATTGGATGTGTATTGTGCTCTCCTGGCATCGAGTGCTGCTTTACTGCCTACAAATTGCAAGTCAGAACTATTTGCACTAAATTACTCTATTCAACCATTGTGGAACATTCTCTATTGATGGTTTGTTGTCATAAGGAGGCTGTTTTAAGGAGCGACAGAGTTGCATTAGGTTGTAGCAGTTATAGATGTTTGCTCTGCACTCTCTTGATGTTTTGTTTTTTTGGTATAAAATATTACCACTATCATTACTGTTACTTTACATCTCTATGTTGACCTTGCATTGTGCTACTGTATGTTAAAATTTAACATAAAATTGAATTGATAATGTTTGACAAGTCAAAATGTCTGCTATGAAAAAAGGTCCATTCAGCTATATTTTACATGTACTGAAATTAAGTTAAAACAAATGCTGGAAGGTATAATTCTCAATCTAAAAACTGATGGTCCAGGAATGTGGGACTGAATTTTAGAACTGTGTTCACAAAAGTGACAAATTAGTTGTGTAGCCACATCCTTAAACTTGAGTGTGGAGAGACTGATGAATGACTGCAGTATGAGGTTTTCACTGTATTCATAGTGGAAAATGTTGATTCTGTTGCCTATTCTTGCTGTGTCATTGATTTGAACAATTATTCTGCTGGTAGCTTGATGAGACAAAATCAGCTGGTTCAGCTTTGTGCTTCTTACCTTCCTGATTTAGAGACAGTTTGGTTCCATATGGACATGTTTGGTGTCATAGCGGTGTCTTAACCATTCTTCACTATGGCCACTGTTTCATTGCAGATCAATCATGCTTTTCTCAGAGAATGAATGGATATTTCTTCACCCTTAAACTTGCACAATTTTCACAGTAAAACTTCTTCTTTGCATGAGCTAGTTTTGAACATTTCATTCCACTTTTTCAACCTTGGATTCTACCTCAGACAACAAGCTCACCTCAAGATGACAGGTGAGGTGACAGGATAGCAATGTGTCACTCGCAAGCAGTCTGGGTCAGATGGAATTAGAATTGGACTGGATTAAATTGTACTTCGCTTCGGATCAGAGTCTGTCTATTGGGTATGTGGGGTGTAGGTGATTTGCAGTCAGGGGCTACCACAGAAAAACAGGGCTGTTGTCCTAAACCTAAACTTCCAGAAGTGATCAGAGAGGTGGAAAAACACTGCAGACACAGTTCCTCTTAAAGTTGTGTTCTCCCACTGGGTGCTGCACCCTGTGCTTTACAGTTGATTACAGCTGCTTCCAGTTGCAGCCTCATCCTCAGAGGACCAGCCTGTGAGGGGAAGTCAATACAACGGCTGCACCAGCGTCAGTGCAGCGACTTGTAAAATTAAGCACAACAAACAAACAGTGCAACTCTGTTTGATATTCTGGCATAGGAACACAGCACAGCTGCCAAATTATTTGTTACAATTACTGTGACAATGGAGACGGTAAGATGTGCACTTGTAAACAGCGGCACGCAGTCAGGAGAGCAGTCCTGTGTGGATGCACATGCAAATACACGCAAGCTATTCTTCTGGTAACATGGAGAATCCTTATTGGGCCATTTCCTCCTGTGAGGAAAAATAAAACTCAAACTCTTAAAAGTTGTCGTCCTCCCTCCCCCTGTACAGCCTGCAACACCTCTGATCTGCCACACCCATCCACACAATCAATAAGAAAACTGAGTTATTCATTGTGGCAATGACAAATCACACGTCGGGGCCTCAAGTTTGACAGTGGCATGGTAAGACGTATATGTGCAGGCAGAGCACTTAAGGGTTTATTTTAAGCAATTAATTAAGTAAAAAAGCCTTTTTTTCATATGTAAGATTTAATAAGTGTTATAAGCTGAACAATAATAGTTCAGTGCGCTTACTTAATGCGGTTTGTATTAAAACACTTGGCCATGCAGAGCAGGAGCTTTCATCCCCTGAATCATCCACATGCAACACAAATTCAACAAGGCAGTCTGAAGAAATGTGACTTTTACCATAATTTTAAATGCAGCCTTTAGATGAGGCGTTCAAGAACCCTGAAAGTACCTTTTTTGACACATTTCGGAGCAGTCATAGTATTTGAAGTTGTGTAGTCAGAGTTCCAGATCTTAAAGAGCAAAACCTCTGTACATAAGGAACGCTAACAACACCAAAACAGTGTGCAGAGGAGCGGGTGTCAAAACTTCACTGACCAGAAACATTTGGTTGGATTATTTCTTTAGGTTGCAAATCTGCAGTTCCACTCAGTGAGCTCTTTTAGCTCACTGTTTTGGTTTTCTTGCCAACATCTTCACCCTCAACAGCAATCCTGAATAGGTTTTCAGTGAAAAGCTTAAAAAACCCTCTGTATAATACCTGCTCAGCAGCAAACAGACACGGTTAGAGACTAGCTGTTGAACATATTGGAGCATTTAGCAGCTAAAGAGCCAGATATTTTCTAAAACCTGGTTGTGTAAAGAGGCAACTGTTTGCTAACATGCTCACCTTGACAACTTCAAAAGCAGTGTGTCAGTAGTGTGTTCACAGCTTATTTCTGCTGCACCCAAAAGGCTAAAGAATGAATTAGTGGAGGTTTAAGAATAGCACAGCGGTTTATGTTATGAGACAGGACTTTGCTAGTCAGAAAATATGGTGTTTACCTTACAAAGTGACCTACTTGGCCAGTGCAGGACCTTGTTGGATGACATTGCACTGCATTGTAGCAATAATTGACCCAGGTCTCTCTCAAAGTCAGGACCCCAGATGGGGTCATGATAATGTCTGTCTGAGCATGGCCTTACATTCCGGATATCTCAAAACCTGCACGCATAAAAACCAAACTATTTGCATGGATAGATACCATTACTGGGAAGTGGAAACAAACATATTTTTGGAAATTCGGTTAACTGATCCTTGCTGGTTACCTCTTATCCTAGTAGTAATGTAAGCCTCTGAGCCTTAGTGACTAAGGTTATAGGGTACATCCCAAGTCTCTTATTTGATATCTCCTCGCTCCTTGCTTGAACCGGAAGTTGTTCTGCTCTGCCATCTTGAAGGCCTTCTCAAAGCTCTTATTTCTGCTCCGAGGAGCAAGGATCGAGGAGCAAGGAGGGATCTCTGAAGAGCCATGAGCAAGGATACACGAGTGCAGCCTTCATGGAAGACTTTTACCCGCTTACATGCCCCCTTATTGGATACCAGTTCTTGATTGGATGCTGCAGCTGATCGGACTGATCTGATACATCACAACAATCACTGGAGTTTCATACTGGAGTGAAGACAGATAACAGATTAAAGTGTATCACTCCCAAGTTTTATATTTTATTTGCATTTATTTATTTGAATCTGTGTTAATTGTAGGTCTGAACAACAAAGGAAGCATAAAGATCTTTCTTCATTTATTAGAAATATTTTTCTTTTCATGATCTGTTATTTCCCTCATTAACTTTTATTATGGATGCAATTAAAGTCAGAGAGAGGAGAGTCTGTCTGTCAGCAAGAAATTATTTACATCATTTAACATTATTTTCATTCAGTCACGTGAGGCTGATAATTCTTGAGCGTAAGGGTTTGATATGAGTTACATCGTTTCAATTTTCCCTGAAACATTTAGCGTAATACATAATTTCAAATGTTCAAAAGACACCCTAATCATATTCTGGGTAATTCCATAATGCATTCACAATCAGAATATCAATAAATATAGATGCAAATAATTAATAAATAAAATAAACGCAGGACACAGTACACAGTAGGCTATAAATACAGAGTGCAGGTTGTTCATGTGCAGGTGTAAACAGGTAACAGGTGACTGCTCTGCTAGTGATAACTTGCCTTTATTAGTATTAGCGCAGTGCACATGTGTGCAGATACAAACTCCATCAAAAGTCTCTACAGCTGTTAACCCGACTGACAGCCGATCCAGCTGTGATCAGCTGCCGCCGTCATCAGACACGGACATCGCTTCACGTGACGCTTCAGAGGAAAGGACGTCTCATTTCTCTAAAAACAGATTTCCTCGTTTCTTCCCTCCTTGCATGGTTTCCTTGCGTCTCTCCATGCATCCCTGGTGGGAGGGACTAAGATGCAAGGAAAGGACGCAAGTGAGGGAAACATGGATTCAATTAAGAGACTTAGGATGTACCCATAGAATCAAAAGGAATGATAGGGAGAAACTAAACTCCTTTCATTTCAACAATTACTTGGGGTGAATATCTGTATTTCTTTTCCTCAGACGAATATCTTGGTCAAGAATGAAACTCTATCTCTAGTTTTGTATGTGATTGTCCTGCCGGTATGCAGAAACCACCTGATAGGTCCTCCAAGGTCAGACTCCTGCTGCCGCTGGTGTTTTTATTTTTATTTTCAGCAAAAGGAGAGCTAAAACAGGGCTGTGACCCCGCTGGGGTGACAGCAAAATTGGTGTGTCCCGGTCCTACCTTGGACAGGGAGAGAGGCTGTCTGTCTGTGTGTGTGTGTGTGTGTGTGTGTGTGTGTCTGTGTCATCTTTTACCCTCTGCTTATAAATAGCATTTAGTGGGAGGCTGCATGTCTGTTCAAAACAAATTAACTCAGCAGTGTCCTTACCTGCTGTCACTGCTTCCTGGGCCTAATTCTCTCTTTGTTTGTCTTTGTCTCCTCCTGTTCTGCAAACACAGCAGGAAAGCTGCTCATCTCCCCATGGAGTGCTCTCAGCCTTCTGATGCAAAAAGTGGAAGTGTGTGTGTCCCTCATCCCTCCTCCTTTACGGGTCCAACAGGTTTTTTTAATTTGTTTTCCTGACAGTGAAATTAGCCCTGTCATAATTCCCCTTCCTCTGTGTGTGTGTGGCATGGGTTGTATTTAATCATGCAACAAGATGTTTTCAAAGAGACACATTGATAAGTGACTTTTCTGCGGGGGGGTTTCAGCTTGGCTGTGCTTCCCTCCAAATGGCCCTCTGAAGTGTATTTAGCTGAAGTGAAGCGCTTTGTCCAATATGTTTTTGCATGTAAGTGTGTATGTTTGTATGTCTGTTTGTGTATGTGTTTGAAAGGTTTCAGGCTAGGGCCCTATATAAAATGTGTCAGAGTAGGAAAACAGCCAAAAACTAGCTAAAAAAGTAAACTTAAAAAGTAACTAGCCAAAAAGTGAGGAAAACCAGAGGTGTCCTAACCTGTTAGGCATTCCGAAGTGGGAAGAAGGATGTTCACTGATAATGATACACAAAATAAAAATGGAAATTTTGTGATTGACCTTGTGCGGGATGCAAAAGAGAGGACATGCACTCTCTGCAATAACCGAGGTGATGCAACCTTATGGCAACAGGGAAAATGTAGCTGTGCAACAGTGATGATTTGGGTCACTCACAACCATTCATTTCAACAGTAACAAATCACGCTAATTGCTTGTTCAGTGACTTTATATTATATAGCAGATTCAATTATTTCCTGACCATTCAGTGTGAAGCTATAAAAAACAAGCTGTATGTATGCAAATCCTGGGTTTACATAATATTCATATTTGACACATGTCCATATTGTTTCAGTGTATTCAAGTGTGTGTGTCAAACTCCACCACAGTTAAACAGTTCAACTCCATTGGACTTCATTGATTTCACTACAACATTTAGTTTTTAAATCTGATGTGACCAGGCCTTAGGTCCATAAAAATCTGTTTTTAAAAGATGATGTAAACTAAAAGTATAGAAAAGCCCTTGCTCTGAATGGAAATCAATAGATGCTTCCTGGTATAAAAAAGCAGACTTTTCACGTAATCAAGTGTGTGTGAACACGTGTGTGTTCGTGATGAGATTCCTTTTGCTCTGAGCAAACTAAGGAGTTAAGACAGATTCAACATTTTTTTATCATGACAATAACAGTGAGTTGTTGTCATGGTGATTGCAGAGTTGCTGGGTCTTAGCACTGTGCTTGTATATATAGTTTTTACTTGTGTATGTGTGGAAAAACCTGCAAGTGGCTCAGCACACATAATCCAATCAATTCTGTGACATTTGTGCAATGGCCCCATCCTGCTGAACCAATCATATTACAGCGACGGGCAGCTGTGAGGGCACAGCCAGCCAACAGGGTCACTTAGCAAGTGAAGATTTGTTTTTCTTCTTTTGAAACAGGTGCTGAACCATGAGTTTTCTCAGAGTTTTTCCCGCTTGTCTCATCATAGCCTGGTAACCTGTAGAAACAGGGAGGCCACAGTCTTTTTTCCATTTGAAATCTATCTCTATGAAACTAGTTTGGCTGCTTGTAGAAGACAAGAAAGAGCAAATGACAGATAGCAGGCCTGGCTTGGTGTCTCCCAGGTTATGGTTTGTTTCTCTGGGCGACATGCACTGAATGTAGATACATCCTTCTTAAATGTCTAACAATTAAAAAGACAGATATAGAGGAAGCAAATTAGTTTATTTCCAAATTTGAAAAAGTTAACATGTAAGTGCACAAAACAGGTCTCAGGTCTATTTATCCTGGGGTCTATTTCGGTCGGGTCTTACAATTATTTGTGCATGTTGGGTTTGGGTAGGTTAACCCCAGGTCCATTATTGATGGGGACCCGTTAAAACCTCTTAAGAGAGACTTCTCATCCCACTCTAGGAAGGAAAGCAAATAAGCAAATTTCACTAAATATTGAACTTGAACGCTATGGGTTATGGCAATATGGGTTGTATTTGGAAGGCAATGACTGTTTTGTCATTTAGGTAAATTACTAGTTGATCTTAAAAACACGGCTGAATTGGCAATCTGCTTTCAGCAGGTGGCCACCTGTCAGAGGACAATCCTTTTGTTTTACAGAAGGACTGTTCATGCCTGCTTTGTATTTTGAGAGTGTTGGTGAAAGTCGGCAGAAATCATCTTCAAACATTCTGGAGCTAGAGAGCAGGAGAAGTGGTGCTGTCCTATGGGACAGAAACTATATGGCCAAACTGGAAACTGGAGCAGTGTACATTATGTGTGTGGAGAACATATCAGTCCCAACCCACTGCAGTTCATGGGCCGAGTGTTACACGAGTGTCACATCTACTCTCAGATGGCTCAGATCAGGTCAGGGAAGCAGCTCTGCAGCTCCATATACCCAGCTTACTGACAAAACAAAACCTGTCAAAGAAAAAGGAGAAAATCCACAGCAGCTGTACTTAAAATAGCTCATTGTCCACTTCTGATTTCCTCATCCAGGGAATTGATGTCAGGCCTTACAATGCTTAAAATTGTTTTTTTTTAAATTCCCAGCATCAGATTCCAGATTGTGTGTGACACTGAAGAATTGATTGGCTGTGCCTTTCAGAGGTGATGTTTTAGTCATGGAGACCTTTAGAGCTGGCCTGTCCACCACTAAACATTATTTACTCAACACTTTGGATCAATAATGCATCTCTGACACAGTTTTTAAAGTGTGTATAAGTATGTGTGTGCTGACAGGCAATATGTTAGCTCTGTTACTGTACATAAACATTAGGTCTTGCTCTTTCAGGTTCATTCGTTCCATCTGAAGTGACAGCTCCCAACAACAAGCTTCCATTTCCAGTGCTAAAACCTTGGGACGTTTCCTCTCTTAAAAGTTGCATATTGTAGGGACCACGGGAACTCCACAGATAAAACTGAACTTTTATTTTGAAATGTAAGACATTACACTTGTCTTCCCTCTCCTCCAATCACTTCCTGTAACTGTAACCTGATAGCTACTGGATTACGCCCCTGACTAGGTCAAGAAAAGTTTAGCTCCCCTTTGTTCTTGCTCTTACCTCTTCTCCTCTCATACCTCGACGGAGGTCCTCTCCAAAGGAGCAGACACACTGAACTGAAAACTTGTTTATTCTAGGTTAGCACACCGCTAACCTAGAATAAACAAGTTTTATTTAGCGCTAGCAGCTACAACACAAAGTCTGCCTGCTAAGTTAACTTTAAGTGCAACAGGAGCAACGAAGCAAGTTAGCGCTGAGCTGCTAACTCTGCAAAGAGGACAAAAGAGTGACCGGTTTCCTCCGACCTACACAAGTCAAATTTTCCCAGCCGATGGTTGTGGATTTGAGGCCAGCTAACACAGCAGCACACCAAGGAATTCCTCTCTTAATGAACTGGTAACTAACTGGGCATATCTAGCTAGCTTAGCAACAGTACACATCTAAGCACAGGACTGTTAAACTATCCATCAATGTACTGTGACGTTACATGTATTGATTTTGTTTATTTACTGAGCTGTATTGTTGTGATCTCTGTTTGGGTTATTGGCTCCGCCACAGAGCTAAGTTGATGTTAGCTATGCTTTAGACAGACACAGGGTCTTGCATGCAAGCTAACCATCCTCTTTGCTAACCTGGCACCATCATCCTACACTGACCACACATACATTTGGAATTGGCCTCCACATGTGGAGAGGAAATTTAAAGCTCCCGCTTCACATGCTCGTCTGTTTCTGGCTTAACACGTGTGTTCTTGCCTGTGCGCACGCAGAACACACAGGCAGAACAAAGAAACGCACACATTCTTTCTGGCGCGCACCAACATGCACGCACACACACACTCTCTCTCGCTCTTGCATAGACACACACAGAACGTTAGTTACGTACTGTAACTCCAAATTCTATTAGTATAGGCGCAGCCCTCTAAGGCTATCGCTAGTGGGTTTATCCCTCGCACGCACGCGCAGCACTGAAAAACTTTAATCCACGCCCACCTGCGGTGTGGGCCTCCCTACGGTCTCAGCCTGCGTATAAATTGGGCTGAGACCGGACAATCGGCTCCCGAATAGCCTTTTCTTCAGCTATCTAAGGAGCCAGTGAGGCCCAGAACTTAGA
>LKNJ01004507.1:32437-50243 GCA_002120245.1 Maccullochella peelii
CAAGTCCCACTGAGGGGCGAGAGAGCGAGACACAGGCCTGTGTCTCTGTACGCCCTTCAGGAACCGCTTCAGCAACGGGTGGCTGAACACCGATCTGTCACCGAAACCCTCGTGACATGATGAGATAGCCGCCGCATATGTCTTAACCGTGCTGAAGGCCAAATTCCTATCCACTAACAGCTGGAGGAATGACAGCACGTGAGGCAGAGAACACGCAGTGGGATCCAAACCCTTTTCCACACACCAATGCTGAAAAGCTGTCCATTTGGCTGTGTAAGAAGCCCTGGTGGACGCAGCCCTCGCGCTCTTGATAGTGCATACAACATCACGAGAGAGGCCCATCCTCTCTAAACGTTCCCTCTCAGGGGCCAGGCACGCAGGTGCTGACCGGGTAACTCCTGATCGCTCCCTCCTGGGGATCAGCGGAACCGGTGGGAAGGCAAACAGGAGCATTGTGGGCCATGGCTGATGCTCAAATGCGTCCACTCCCAGCGGGGGATTGTCCCGTGCGCTCAGGGAGAACCAGAGAGCGCACTACGCGTTTCCGCGTGTGGCGAACAGGTCCACCTCCACCTCGCCGAACCTGAGCCATATCTGTGCAATCAGGTCGGGATAGAGGCACCAGTCCCCCGTGCAAGGGCCCCCCCTCGACATGATGTCCACCCCCCTGTTCAGCTCGCCGGGAATATACGCAGCTCTGATGGAGAGCAAGTGCGTGTGTGCCCAGCGCAGCAGCTGTCTGGCTATGTTCAGAAGCTGAGCAGACATGAGGATTCTTCCAGTGGGCTAAGTCGGGGCCTACTGAAGGAGGAACGGAAAGCATGCGCCTCCGGTGATGCACAGGATCGATGCGCAGGCGAATGAACCACCTCTGCAATCGTCTCATGTGGAGGAGGCTCAGAGGGACCACCGTGTGTCCTGCAGACATCATGCCCAATAGCTGCATGACAGAGAGAGCTGTCACAACATTGTGAGGTGTGACGCGGCGGAGGAGAGCGCTCAACGCCTCCACTCTCTGCTGTCGGAAAACTGCTCTTTAGTGGAAGATGTTTTTGTTTTATCTCAAAACTTTTTTGAACATCAAACACATAAGCAGAAACATTGCCACACACAACCCCCCCCAACCCGTCATTGTCTTCTGCTCTGTTTTCTCTGAGGCTCCAGAGGAGGATTGGACCAGGAGCAGGCCACGCGGCTGGCCTTGAAGGCCCTCCGAGGCGCCGGCAGTGCTGCTGGGAAGGCCGGCTGTGGCCGAGGAGGAGGAGGAGGAGGAGCAGCAGCAGGGGCACGGGGCGCAGCTCCGCCGGCTGCCGCAGGTCGTGTCGATCCCGCCACTGACCGGGGGGGCATGGAGGGCGCGCAGCAGGTTGAGCCCAGGCGACATGGCGCCTGATGTTCTCCGCCTCCTCGGACGCCAACTTCATGGCGTCCACCATCGAATGGAAATGTGGCCCGAACAGCCCGTCCGGGCTGATGGGGGCTTCGAGGAGGTCCTTCCGGGACGCCTCTGGGACGGGAGACTGCTGTAACCATAGGTGCCGATGGATCATGGTCTGCCATGCCGCAATGCTTGCCGTGGATACGGCGACGGATGCTTGCTCCGGGGGCAGCACATCAGGCTGGACAGCTAGCTTCGACATGGAATAAGCTAGCAGCGAGATGTTGTTTGCTGCCGCCGTCGCCTGGAAAGCACACTGATGGGAGCGGTTCGCAAGGCGGGTGGTTAGCTGATCTCTGGAGGAGGGAGGAACTGGCCGCCGTCCGGCTAGCGTGTTAGCCTGCCTCACCCCGAAGAACGCCGTGAGGTTGGGTTCCAGCGAGGGAACGGGATGAAAACCGTGCTCCGTGAGCCCCTCCACCTTGGTGATGGGGACATATGTGGAGACAGGAGCTCTCAGGTTCCTCGGCTCCGCTGCCGCCCCCTCCTGGTACTTCCTGATGGCAGGAAAACCTAGAAGCTCTTCGCTGCTTCTAGGCCTGAGGCAGGCGAGCGCAGTATGGGCAGGAGGCTTGTGGCGTGAGAGCCAGGCCGGCGTGCTCCGGTCCCAGACAAGACTCACACCGGCCGTGCAGGTCGAAGCTCATGATATAGCCGGTATTGCAGGCGGTGCAGACCCGGATCCCGCTTCTTTCGGTCATCTTCTGTCTTTAGAATTTCAGTACTTGCTTTCTAGTACGCTGAAGAAAAATGGGAGCCGATTGTCCGGTCTCAGCCCAATTTATACGCAGTCTGAGACAGTAGGGAGGCCCACACAGCAGGTGGGCGTGGATTAAAGTTTTTCAGTGCTGCGCATGCGTGCGAGGGATAAACCCACTAGCGATAGCCTTAGAGTGCTGCGCCTATACGAAATAGAACACACACACGGCTTTTTGTATAGGTAGGTACATATTAGTTAGATTACTTGTTGTGTGTTTTACCTTTATTGTCATTTGTTAAATAAATAATTTTCAATATAAAGAATATACATTTTGGTCTATTTAATGTTGTATAAGAGTGAATTTTGCCACCCTCTACTATTCAGAACTCCAAAAAATTTACTAGATTATTGAAATGGTTATTTTGGTTGTAGTTATTAATTTAATTCCAAATTAATGGTTTAGTATATTTGATTTATGAGACTGATTGAGTTATTAATTAATTGGTATCATTTTCCCCTTCTCTAAGGGTGGTGTAATCACTCCACTTCATCTTTATGTACCAAGTAATGTGTTAACACTATATAATGTTGGTGCCTCTTTGAGGTTGTTAATTATTGTTACATATTTTGGTATCCATAAAGCCACATAATCCCTAAAATATTATGCCGTTAGTTGTATATCATTTACTAATTGTGGTAACGTTGTCCTTGCTGTGGAACCTGAGATATTAAACATGGACAAAAGCCACCAGACACAAATTCGGGGGATGTTGAGGTAGAATTTATTGCAGTTGAGACACAAAAGAACCAAAACTAAGAATGAAAACATCTGGAGACCTTCAGATTTTCGCAGCATACCAACATTTATGTAAAGATTAGCAGTGAAGGAAACTGCTCCCTCCCACCTCCAAGCCATGGTCAAACTCTATGCTCAAGCCCAACCATTGTGCTCCTCTGGCTCTGGACAATTGTCCACCCCGTCACTCTGAGGACCCTGCGGTCGCTCATCTAGGTCAAGGCTCTTCTCTGTTCTGGTCCCACTGAAGTCAGGAAAGCAGAGTCACAGGCAATCTTATGCTGCTGGCTGAAAACCCACTCTTTCACAATGTGCCTGTACAATCTACACTAGCACTTCACTAGCACTTGACTTCTTTTAAAAAAGGAAAATAGCACTTGTAGTTCTTTAACACACTTTAGCTGTTAATTTGGAACGTTGCACTTGCAATTTTTGATGACATCAAACTTTTGTTCCTTTTGACTTTGAATGTGTTTGTAAGTTTCTTTGGACAAAAGCATCTGCCACATCAGTGTAAAATGTAATGTAAAATCACTTCAGTGGAATTGCCGTGATCAGTGGATGTGAAGTGAATCAGTGCAAATCTTTTGCTGCGAGTTCTACTTTCGTGAACTTTGACAATCAATTTGCGCCATTGACCGACAGCAAGCCATCTTGTATACCTTTCAGGAAACAAAGAGGTGGTGTAGTAACTTAATAGCTGTGCTGCACCTTCCAATTTTATTTAACCTCTTCTGTTGGAGTATGAACTGCTCCTCAGAAGAGACATGGTTTACAGACAGTGAGACAGGAGTCAAAGGCTTTTTAAACAAACTGTTCAAGCAACCAAGCAAGCTATCTAGGTTGTTCACCACTGGCTAGCACAGTAGTTAACCAACTAGCCCTGTGAGTGGTCCCTACATCATCAAGCATAGAGCACCACCTATTTCACAAGGACGCTGAGATGAACTTCACTGTGCTTTGCACTTTCTGGTGTGACTAGGCCAAGATAATCCAATAATCACACCCACTTTAATCAGTGATAGGCCATGTGTTAATTTTCTCAGTTTTCACAATTAACGTTGACCTTATAGTAGCACTAGAAAAAAGGTCAGGGGTCACCAAAATTATCAGACATAATCCTTTGCCAACTGTGGCGAATGCGTTATATTTAACTTAACTTTTCATAAATTGAATACAATGTAAAATGTGAATGTGGTCAGAATATATTCAGTACGTTTTTACGACTGCAATGACTCTTTTGCTCTCTGACAACCAGCTATTACTGAGCTGAAAAATCCTCCCTGCTGTGTACAGAAATATTTTCTTTGGTCTGTGATTTCTCTCTTGTGGGAAATATGCTACAAATACACTACACTCAAACAGTTTATCAGTGTATGATTGCACTCCAGAAATGGAGAGCCAAAGTGAAGGCAGGAGAGATGCAGTATTTCTTTGCTGAGGTTGATACTAATGAGCTACTGTTTGTTTCTGATTCTGGTCGTAAGGCCAACACACAGCCTGACCTCACACTCTGAATAATTAGGACAACATGGTGAGGCAGAGAGCCAAATACATACAATATGTGCACACTCACAGATACACACATCTACCTACTCCACTTCTCAGGGCTTAATTATAATGCATCCACTCCTGTGGAACGTCTTTGCTACACACTCGGGCAGCAGATCGGTAGATGTTAATTGGATTGTTTGTATGTGCAAGGAGTGTGTGTAAGTGTACTCCACCATAAAAGGTAAGTCTTTGTTGTAAAGTGAGCGGACAAACTGGGTCCATTCCAAAGTTAGAGGGAAACAGTGAAGAGGTGAATTTTTCTTCTGCCAGGTCTGCTGTCTTGTTGTCCTCGGCAATACATCTGTCAAGTGTGAAGTCGATCAGATGAGCTGTTGTCGAGATAATTGAAGGACAGAAATACATATAATCTATTTATGTCCAGTGTTGGTTTATTATATAACTATAAAGGAAGGAATTTAAGATCCTTCCCTGCTAAAATCAACAACAAAAAAACACATATCTAGTTTGTTTAATCAACGTACAAAAAACAAAAAAGGACAAGAAGTTATGTGCTTGGTTATTTTTTGGCCAGGCACAGTGAGTTCCTCCTTCCCCTTGCTTCCAGTCTTTATCCTAAGTTAAACTAACCATCTCCTGGCCCTAGCTTCCTATTTAGCGTACAGACATGAGAGTGGTACCAGGCAGTTCGCACGATTTTGTCTGAGGGGCTGCCCACAGTGCCAGACTTTGAAAACCCCTGCTTTAAAGAAATCAACATTGAGGGTTAGGTAGAAGATGGGTTGCAAACTGTGCTCTTGCCTTGTAACAAACTCACTTTGAACACACATTTGTGAAGGGAGAAGGTCAGGGTGGAAGGTTGGGCATTCAAAGTGTGAGGTGAACTTTAGTAAAGTCCATGGAAAGACCTGAGTGGTCACGATTAGACTCAAATCTACCCAGGATAGTGCAAACTGAGGCTGGACGGAAACAGCAGAAAGAAATTGAGTTTCTGGAGAGTTATGAGATCAGTCAGAGGCTGAGCTTTCACCAACACAGGCTCTCTCCACACACACACTGTATGTTGCTAATAGGAACGCTGGAAGTCAGTCATTCATGGTTTGTATTAATTTAAATGGCTAGGATCACTATATCCAATAGTTATTAACAGTTTTCAACAATTTTAGAACATTTTACAGACAGTAAACTTGAACACCAATATACTGTTTATCATAGCAGCTACAGCAACTACACTGCAGTTCTCCTGTTTGACTTCAGTGTTTTTGTCAAAGAGAGGTGGAGGTAGCGAGACAGCACCTGGACACAGGTGAGACAGATTCCAGTTCATTGTAGTTTATAAAAATGTGTGGGAATACAGCCATTTCGTACAGGAGACAATTGTCTATAACGCAGATCTACCTCCCTCTCTCTCACTCTTCCACGTGTGCTCTACCTCTTTCTCCGTCCTGCTGCAAGTCCCTATTGCAAGGAATATGATAACAATCTAATACATATGATAATAAACAGATAAAAAAACATAAATCCTCTTTCCCACTACAAATACGTAGAGTAAGGGGAAACCATTCTATAAGTTTAAACTTTTTTATAATGCCTGATTCTTAGGAGTGCTGCAGCCCCCTCAGCACCCAAACTTCCCGTGTCTATGGTTACTAGCTAGCTTACAGCTAACGTCTGTATACAGTCCGTACATTGTTTGTTTGGGATGAATAACAAAATGTCCAGTGTCAGGTCGGTTGTTGATTAACACGGTTTAAAAGGTCTTGCGGCAGTACAACATCACTCTCTGTTAGGAATCATGGTATTTGTCCATTTTTAGTTATGTTTGATTTATGGTTTTTCTCTGGTTTTTGATAGTCTTGTTTCATGTTCATTTTATGTTATTGCCTTCTTGTCTTGGTTTTTGAGTTTCTCAGGTTCTGGTCTTGTTTTGGTGTCCATGTTGATGTTTAGGGTTTTATTGTGAAGTCATGTCTTGTGTTTCCTGTGTGTTTCTGCCTAGTGTCTCCCTTTGTATTGATTGTCTACTGACTGTTTTCACCTATGTCTCGTCACTCACCTGATTCTGTTTCCCTCGTTAGTGTCTTGTCTATTTATACCTGTTTCCTCCTTGTGTGCTTTGTTGCATCATTGCTTCTGTTCCCTCCGTCAGATGTCCTGTGTGCCTTGTGCGTCGTTTCATGGTCGTAAGTTATTTGTGTCATTGTTTGGACTTTGTTGGACTTCCATGTTTCACTACCTCGTACAATAAAATCATTTATACTGAACCTCCTCTCGGAACATGTCTGCGTTTGGGTCTACCGCTTGCCACCATCATACAGATCACAACACTCTTCTTGTGTATATACTTGTGAAAACTTGCGTTTTCACAAGAGGATGTTTGTTAAACATACGTCACTTTAAAGGTGGTGTAGGCAGTATTTTTTGGCATCATTGGGAAAGAATTCCATAATAACCAGTGTGTAGCATATTGTAATTCAAGTGGTCTTCTACATCTGCACCTCCTCTTGGCTCTGTTTTCAGGCTTTAGAAAATCTAGCCTGTGATGGGAGACTTTGGCCAATTCCGGGTCATTTCAGAGAGGGCACGTTCCTATTGACTGTTCTACAAATGCAGATGCACGTTAACATCCCTTCAGATGGTGAAACCCTCATTCAGTGGTGGAATATCTTGCAACTTTAAATTAATAAATTTAAATACCTCTTTTGCCAGCGGCGTATAGTACAAAGCAACACATCCCAGCTCCACGCGGAGCTTCAGGCTCATTACGTTCGATGCCATGGCGCTCTTATCGATGAGTGGCAAAGAGGCATGATGACAAACAGTGGGGAATAACTTTTGAGGGGGGACAGTGGCGTGTGTGTGGTGTACTAGCCTCTCATCCTGATGTCAGACGGCGTTGCAGCTGCCTCTAAAGCCTGCAGCCCTGCAGCCGGGAAGCGCTAGAGGGGTGTCTTTGAGAAGACAAGTTATGGCGAGGGGGACCGGGGTCTCGTTGAGGCTCACGCTGTGGAGAGTGGGTGGGTTTCACAGGGCAAATGACTCCTTCTGCTACCGTTTGAACTTGTGGGTTCGGTGGGAGAGGTTTTGTGGAGTTACACGAGGCAGCAGAGAGAGAGGCAGAAGGTTTTGCTTAAGTTGCACAGATTTTGCCTACTGCAGCTTCAAATAAATGTCAGATGCTGTAAGGACAGTCAACCAACTAGAACACTCAACCAAGCTGGAGGTTCCAGGATATATCCCAGATTGCTGTGGTATACTAGCTTTTAACCCAAACAGTGTAGACAGATGCATACAGCTCAAAGACAAATTAAAATGTAGAGTGCAAGGCATAAAAATGCACAGGGATGGTTCTGTTCAGTGCATACTGAGCTCTTATCTCTCGGCGCTAGATTTTCCCATTGGGCCTTGCTGACTCATGTTAGTTCATGTCCTCTGTATAGGCTACCTGACTTGTTACAACTCATTTCTTCGTCAGCTGGCTGAAAGGTGAACATCCCCCTTGGGTTACAAAGGATTCTGTGTGATCCGTTTCTCACATCCAAAGTCACCTGGAATGTGCTGTTGTTTATTCCTTTGAACTGTATAGTCAACCTGGACAAACATCGTCATTGCTTTAGTCAAGCAATAGCTGGATTTCCATGAAATTTGCTGTAAATATTCATGGTTCACAGAGGATGAATACTTTGGAGGCCCACTAAGCTTTCCTCAACACTGGGCCAAAAAATTTACAATGCAAATATCAAAATCTAATGGGCAGATTGCTATGTAATTCCCTTCTAACAGATGCCTGTTGGTGGTTGATGTTGCACACAACAACTGCTAACTATTACTTAAAGAAGTACTGCACACTTAAAAAAACTGCTGTTTCTTGAGCAGTAAACTAAATGATATGACTGTACTGTGAACACATCAATGCTGGTGTTAATATTGACATTTATTACCAAATGTATATATATCGACATGCCATCTACTGTTTCAAATCTGAACCTGCAAGGCCAATGCTGAGAGAGTCGACCGGTTGGGACTTATCTACGTCATGAAATTTATATAAAAAAAGACTAATCGGTGTCAGTCAGTCTCCCCCATGTCTCCTGACCCACACACTATGCAGCCCTGAGGCCACACCTCCTACAGTTTTGTTCCCTCACTTGTTGCGTTATTTCAATTTGCTGGGAGAGAGGGTTCTAGCTGAATCTGAGGGTGGAGTCACACTTCAAACGCCGGTATGCCAGGAGCCACTGTTTGGAGCAAATTGTTCAAGTTGTTTGATTTACATCTTGTTAGCTGGTTAGAGGTAGTTTTAAAAAGGCTCCTAATCTTCCTCTGACATTAGCTTTCCTTCTTACCTTTGACCTTTCTGTCTGTAGCTGCCATATCAGGACCAAATACATCAAAACTGAATGAATGAAAATCCACATTGTAGCGGTCATAGTTTCTCAGCAGAAAACATGTAGCAAGTTCTATGTGATGGCAAGAACTTGCTTAATCAAATGAGAAGAAAGCAGAGCGATACTGCACTAGAAGTGAGACACCACTGTTTTACTGCAATTATAAGCACTCAGGGATGCTCATTTGTAATTCTCTCTATTATCAACAGGAACCATCGAGGCTTAATCACAGTGAAATAAAACTCAGAGAGGAGCAGAAAATGTGTATTTCAAGCCAATTAAGCCTTTACAATTAGCAGTTAATCAGTTAGTAATGGAGAGCTCTTCTCAGAGTGGAGACTGTAGCTCTGCTGCTGCAGAGGGAGCAGCTAATGAAGAGGGACCACCGTTTTGTCTGGTCTGAAACATAATGGAAATGTTGACTTTGTTTTATATTTGTGTAACCAGCAGGTTAAATATATACGCCCACTTCAATGCCTCACTGGCAATGCGGCCAATTCAATTAATTGGTGTGTCAAGACAGGAAATAAATACCTCAGGGAAGCTCTGATCTTCCTCTTCCCCTACTGCTGTGGTGTACCTGCTCATTCCCTGGTCAAGACCGACGTTCCTGTGTACTGAGGCTTTTAGATTTTCAGTTTATGGCTGAGATATTCCCTGCAAGCTACTGACCATGGCAGTGTTTCAGACAGCCAAGGATAGAAATATGAGAATGGGAGCAGAGGTGAAATGTGATTTCATCTCACCAAAAGCCCCTTCAGCCGCTGAGGACCACCAGAAGGGCACTTCCTGGGAGGTGAGGGTGGTGAGAGGAGCTACCATAGAACTGTAGTTTCATATGAACCATCGGCAGAAGTTTGCAAAACCCAGAAAGCGTTGATGTTCCTTGGGTGTGGGAGGAGCAGGCCAGTCAGGGACAGCCTTGGTCTTGGCCAGATCCATTCAGATATTACCAGTGTTGACAACAAACCCCAGGAAGGATACTTCTAAGGCATGGAACTTACACTTTTCTACCTTAACGAAGAGCTGGTTCTCTAGGAGGCTCTCTTTCTCTCTCTCCTCTTTCTCTCTCTGTTTTCTCCGAGTGTTTCTGCCTCCAGAGCAGCGGAGTCTGGATCTGTGGTGGCGGAGCAGCGGAGTCTGGATCTGTGGTGGCGGAGCTGCGGAATCGTGATCTGTGGTTGCGGAGCTGCAGGGTTGTGATTTGTGGTTTCTGAGCTGCGGAGCCTGGATCTGTGGTGCGGGCCACCTGCTGCCCCTGTGTTGCTGCTCGGTAGCCGCTGCTGCTACTGTTGCTTTTGGACTTATTACTAGCATTATTACTACTACCATATTGCTAATAGTATTACTTGTATTACATTAATACTATTTCCACTACTGTTGCTTTACATCTGTATGTAGAACTGAACCGTGCTGTGCTACTGCATGTTCGCTTTCCTCATGCTCTCTCTATCTCTCCTCTCTCTCAACCCAACCGGTCGAGGCAGATGACCACCCACCCAGAGCCTGGTTCTGCTCGAGGTTTCTACCTGTTAAAAGGGAGTTTTTCCTTGCCGCTGTCACTTGTGCTTGCTCTTGGTGGGAATTGTTGGGTCTTGGTAAACATAAGGAGTCGGTCTAGACCTGCTCTTTATGACAAAGTGCCCTGAGATAACGTTGTTATGATATGGCGCTATATAAATAAAACTGAATTGAATTGAATTGGAGGACCTGGAATACATGCTCCACACGCTCCTGTTTGGACTTGGAAAAAATACACAAACACAAATGTTGAGCAGATCTTGGAGAACATCTTTAACTAACAACTGGAAGACTGCACGAGCATTGGTGAGACCAAATGGCATAACTAAATACTCATGTAGGGAAAACATCCCGTCATTCCCAAATAAGTATATAGCCACATGGACTGGAGGTGAGTGGGTTGAAAAGGCCAAAAAGCAGGAACGGTTTATGGTCCTGTGAAACCTTTTAGTGACCTGAATAAACACCCTTTCCTGGCCTTCTCTGGATTGGTAAGCTGACTTATCACTACCCAACAGTAAAGATGTCACCCTGACACCTCCCAGACCTGGGAACTAGACTTTCTGACTCTCCTGAATTGGTGTCATGCTAATAAGATTGACTGCAAAACTGGGAACAGCCCAGACCCTGGCTTTAATTCATCTGATTACCAACAACAAGGAAAACCTAACATACCGGACAATCAAAAGACTATCTTCTCTGGGGACAGAGACTGGAGTTTTACCTGTATAGACTGTTTTATACTTTGTCTGTATGACCTTTATTCAAAGGAGCAATCTGCTCTTTTTCTCTGCCCCCCTTTGTGTGTGGGGAAGAGGAGGTGTGAAGGTCCCAGACACACACATTGAATCTCCCCCTTTCCTCTCACACTGGTAAAGATACATATAACAGCCACGGTTTGTTTTAGCGACGTCAGTCACTTTTAAGCTATATTTTTAACGTTTTAACCTATTGATCGGAATTGATCTCAGCAGTTTTATTAGTCTTTTACCATTTGATCACAGCGCTGTTGGTTTTACGAGACATCCCTGCTTGCTTCCCTATTAGAACACTTTGCTTACTGTGCTGGCTACTTGCTTGACAAAGCTCATTTCTAGCCCGGTAGCTAAGCTAACTAAAACAACTATGCAAACTATGCCCTGTGAGGACTGTGTGCTACTCAAGAAAGCAAACAGAAAGATCGCTGACCTTAGGGAGGATATTCGACGGCTTTCTGATAAACTACAGAAGAAAGACTTCTGTGGTCAGCTTCATGGACGTGGCTTCTGGGCAGTCCAAATGGATTGTGGGACCCCTCCACCTGTCCATGGCTTTCCTCCTGCTCTATACCTAATCATCAGTTGTCCTGGAGCGAAGTGGCGGTCCCCAGTCGCAAGAGAGACTCAGATGGGGCTGCCTCACACCCTCACCTAAACCTCTCCAACCACTACGCAACCCTGGCTGATGACACTCCAGTCCACCCAGCTGATGCTCCTGTGGTTCCGACTCGTTCTTCTCTCTGAAAACAGCACCTGCTGACACTGCAGTTTCCCTGCCACTGGTGGCCAGCAGCGTTCGGTTGGCTCGCCACACCACTGTGATGCCAAATCAACAGCCCTCATCCTCGGTGATGACCTCCTCTTCCCGTCGTAAGATCCGGAAAGAGGCCGTGCTCAGTCTTCTTTGCCCTGAGCCTTTCTCAGGTCTGATGTCGCTGCCTCGCCACAACTCGCCCACTCCCGTTCTCTATCAATTGAGTGATAGTTCATGTGGGAACAAACACAGCTCGTCATCAGTCTGAGCTGACCAAAAAGGACTAACAACTTTTTTTAGCTTGTGCAAAGTCTGTTCTTATTTCCGAGCCTATTCCCAGGCTATTCTGGCCTGTGGAGCATTTCAACAGATTCCTCAGTCTCCACACTTGGTTCCAGTCCACATGCAGAGCTCACAATATAGGTTTTATTGATAACTTTAATCTGTTTTGGAATCGTTTCTCCCTCTTCCAGACTGACAGAGTCCACCCCAACAGGCTAGGTAGCCGAATGCTAGCAGCCAACTTGCAGCACGCCGTACAGTCCTCTCTATGTGATTGACTGTTTACATCCCACAGTCCCTCCCCGGAACCTCCAACTCCACCTACGACACCTTAGAGTACTGTTCCACCTGCTAGCTCCCCCCACCGACCTCATCTGTCATTAACCTTCTCACTGGGAATTTTCCCCATACAGACCATTATTAGACACAGAACCTCCCATTCACACAGCATATCTAAAGGTGGAAAAAATAACAACCAAATATCTGGAGCAAATATTTACAATCTACGTCCAGTTCACTGTATGCCCATTTTTTTTCCCTCTGCTCTCACACCAAACAATTGTGGCCTCTTGAATGTGGGATCTCTTGGTAATAAGTCCTTTATCGTTTTATTGTTAAAACGATGCTCATGCTCTCTCTATCTCTGCCTCCCTCCCTCCCCTCTCTCTCAACCCAACCGGTCGAGGCAGATGACCGCCCACCCAGAGCCTGGTTCTGCTCGAGGTTTCTGCCTGTTAAAAGGGAGTTTTTCCTTGCCACTGTTGCTTGTGCTNTGCTCTTGGTGGGAATTGTTGGGTCTCTGTACACATAAGGAGTCGGTCTAGACCTGCTCTTTATGACAAAGTGCCCTGAGATAACGTTGTTATGATATGGCGCTATATAAATAAAACTGAATTGAATTGAATTGTTTCTAATGATTTGGACTTTTTTATGATTACTGTGACATGGCTGTCTACAGGGGACACTGTTCCCATGATTGAGGCTAGGCCCCCTGATTTTGCATATTTTCATATTCCCAGGCCCTCTGAAAGAGGGGGTGGTCCAGCTGTTTTTTATAACTTAGGTCTTCTTGGTGATTTTAATATTCATGTATGTTGTCCTTCCCATTCCATCACCTCTCATTTTTTAGGTATTATAGACTCTTTTAACCTCATTCAATCTGTTAAGGGGGCCACACATTCGACCTGGTACTCATCTGGTTTCTCTCTTCAGTGTCTTAATTTGGTGGATGTGCCCGTAACTGACCATAAAGCTGTTGTTTTTAAAGTTCCATTATAGCTCTCCATTTCTAGTCCATACCCTACAATATGCTCTCGCATTCTCAACACTGGCTCTGCAATTAAATTCTGTGATGCATTTAATTCATCATCTTTTAATTCCATAATATATCCTCTCAATTCAGATACACTGTTAAATTCATTTAACAATCAGTGCCTATCCATCCTCGACCAAATTGCACTGTTTTAAAACTAGAAAACAAAAATGAAAAAGCCTCCTGGCTGAAAGATCACACTTGAGCCCTTAAAAAACAATGGAAGGCCACAAGTCTGAAATAGTACACAAGATCCTTCATTTATCAGAAAGCAGTTAAGGATGCAAGATCAACTTACTTCTCTAAATTGGTATCTAGAAATAAGCACAATCCTAAAGTTCTCTTTAGAGTAATTGAGTGTGTTATTAGTGGTCCCTCCACTGATGTTAAGCTGTCCAAAAAACTTCTCGCTCACATTGTAAATAAGATTTTGGAATAAGAATTTCAGGTCCCAAATCCACCATGGCCTTTGCATTCTTTCCATTCACCATGTTAATTCTGCCTCTGTTACCTAGTTTCAACCCATTATAATTTCAGGGTTTCGAGAGTGCAGTCTCCCATATGAACGCCTCCTCCTGCATCTCAGATCAGCCCCACTAAGCTGTTCAAGGAGATATTTTCTATTAGCCCTATTACTCTGCAAATTTTTGATGATTCTCTGGCCTCTGGTTCTTTTCCAGACAGCATGCCATTGTTCACCCATTGCTAAAGAAACCTAATTTGGACCCCCTGTCCTTAGGTACTAGAGACCAATCTCCAAATTGTCTTGCTTATCAAAGGTTCTGGAGATAGAAATTTCATCTCAACTGATCTTTTATGAATAATAGTGTTTTTAACAGTTTCCAGTCTGGTTTAAGAGCACTTTATAGTACAGAGACAGCTCTTGTTAAAGTAACTAATGACCTATTCCTGACTTCAGACAGAGGTGGCTGCTCGATTTTAGTTCTTTTAGATTTAAGTGCCGCCTTTGACACAGTTGATCATATTATCCTCCTACATGTTGCCCCTTGGCCAGGTTATTCAAAATCATGATGTACAGATCCTAGCTGCCCCAAAATTTCTTTAAATTTAATTTTGATAAGTCCGAGGTAATTCTGTTCGGTCTCCCAAATTCCATCAGCTCTTTTGGTGCTAATCTTGGCTGACTGTCAAATAATACTGGGCAGGCTGCTAGGAATCATGGGGTAATATTTGATGCTAACTTAAGTCAAAAGTTTTGTTCAGTCATGTTTCTTCCAGCCTAAGATAATCTCTAAAATTGTTTTGATTTTATCAATTCCTGATCTACAAAAAGTTGTACATGCCTTTATCTATTCACGGTGTGATTATTGTAATGCACTTTACTTGGGCATCAGCCAGGGCTCTCTCCACCCTCCACAACTGGAAAGCTGTATTGTTCTGGGATTAATCACACTGTCTCAGTTGTCATTGATTCTGGTGCCAACGTCAATCTTTTGGACATGACTCTTGCCTCCCAGCTGGGAATCGGTTGGGAGGTTCTGGGGAAGCCCATCTACGCCACTGCTCTAGATGGCTGTCTCCTCTGCAAGGGTCACACATCGATCAATTCCTCTTCAAGTCACCATGTCAGGTAACCACAGCGAAACACTCACCTTTCACCTGATCTATGCACCACAACAGCCATATTGTCATATTGGGGTATCCTTGGTTTAGGAGACATAATCCTTGGGAACTAAGGAAAGATCTGGAAACTCAGTCCAGTCTATGTGTGGATTACCTGGACCTTAAGGAGGTTTTTAACAAAGTCTGGGCCACCTCTTTGTCGCTGCATCACTTGTATGACTACGCTATTAACCTCCTCCCGGGCACTTCCCCTCCTAGAGGCCGGCTCTTCTCACTATCTGCTCCCGAGACCAAGGTTATAGGGAAGTATATCAATGACTCCTTGGTTGCAGGAATCATTCGGCCGTCATCATCTCCTGCTGGAGCTGGGTTTTTTCTTCGTGGGAAAGAAGGTCTCTGCGACCTTGCATCGACTATGCAACGCTTACCATTTATAATAGAAATAAATTTCATATAGAACTTTTCTTGTTACAATGTTACAAAGTGCTTTACAAAAGGAAATAAAGCCAGACAAGGCAGATAAAATGAGAATAAGACCAAAAAACCTGAGCACATAGGAAGTAAAGACCAACAGGAACCAGGAGCACCGGAATAACGCTCCAGAGCCGCCTGGGTTCATGTTAGCCAGATTGTACTGTAAAGTTCACCAGTACTGGCAGATTTGAACCCAAAAGCAGTCAGAGTGCAAGGAAAGTTCACTTTACTTAACAGTTAAGGCAACGTCACAACTGGGAGATCAGTCACACAGGCAAACAAATCTGAAGAGGGGCAGGCAGGTATCCTAGGTCTGAAAAACAGGCAAGCAGGGTCAGAACAGGCAGATCAGGCAAAACTGGAATGCTGGAGAGCTTAGCGAATACACAAGACAATCTGGCAAGGAACAAGTCAAAGTGAACTGGTACATAATGAGGGACAGAGAATGAGCCGCAGGTGAGGAGATGGATGGGGAAAACCAGGTAAGGGGAATGAGTAGATTGCATGGCATGAAGGAGAAGCAGAATCTGAAACGACAGGAGAGTTAGTTTGTTTTCATCTGGTTTTGTTTTCATGCCATATCACTAAGAGTTGGTGGAATTCATAACAACATGTTTGCTCAAATGTGGGATGCAGTGAAGAGGCATGTTCACCATTGGTGTCTAATTTTCTCACACTCACCAAAATCACAGGCAATCTGTCAAATAAGAAAAATAACACCACTGTTATAGCCTTAACTCAAGGTAAGTTTATAAAGTGATTTACAGAGACAAGGAAAGAGACAGGCAATGAAAGTAGGAACAATGAAGATTAAAAAGGCAGGATCATAATATGAGCAGAGCTGATAAAATTAGAGTAGAAGGTTTAATTGGAAAATGCCCAAATTGCCTCAGAAAAGGGACAATAAAAAGGGCCACTGCATGAAAGTGGAGTAAAACTAGTATGACAGTGTAATCTATGAAATAAATATTTTCAGTCCAAGTCAACAGAGATGCAGCTTACACCTTGGACTGGACTTTGTCCTTATTTAGCCTGGACATCCAATACTTCTGGTCCTTTAAGACAAAACAAACTGGGAAATGGTTTGCAAATAAAATATAAATTGATAAAAAGATAAAAATACACAAAGTATACCACATGTTTTTACATTAGTTTGCTATTACCATCCAGCTGTTGGATGCAGATAATTTCAGTATGCTATGAAAAAAACTTGAAACTTGCTTTAGACAGGTAATCCACCAGTGTTCCACAGTAATGTCATTGCAAACCCTTACTAGTGTGTTCAGTTAAAGATGATCTAATATCAAAATTTAAGATTCTTCTGTAGAACATCAACTCACAGTGGAAAATATGTGAATGTAAAGTGCTGTTCCTTTTTGACGTCTAGGCCCTGACCTCGTCACTCCCTGAAGCACCAAGCTCAGCACAGCAGGGATTTGGGAATGACGATAATATTTTTTCATCCCTTGGGGAATTGCAATAGAAAGTGCTATACTGTGCAGGGTGTGGAAAGAGCTCATAGCTACCACTAGTTAGCAGCACAAGCCAGATTAGTGTGAGTGCAATTACTATTCAAAAAGGTTCATATAAGTCAGTTCTCAAATACCTGGCATCAAAGATTCCTTGAATGCAGCTCGTAACAGTTCTGCTTGCACCTGAATTACTATACTACAATAATATAACTCTGATGAAAGCTTCATTTAAACCCAAGTAAATATTAATTAATGAATTATTATTTTTCAGTATTGATTGATATATGTATTCTCCACATATGTTGAATTGTAAGCATGCCCGTAGACAAATTTCACTTTTTTGTGTCTGTTCAGCTGTGCACTGACTAACAAACTCCCCAGTTTACACTGATAAATAAATGGAAGTAATTAAATGGAAGTGTACAAATTCAACACTGTCTATATTTAAACAGTAAATTACATAGTTATTTCCAGGAAACTTCTTGGAAATTATTTTGAAATTACAGAACCCATAAAATAGAAAAAGTGCCTGCTGGGTCAGGAATAATGTTGAGGATACTGGGTTAAAACATGTAAAACCACTAGTATGGTGGTAGTTTACAGTACAATTCTACATACAGATGTAAAGTAACAGTAGTGGTAATGGTATTGATGTTAATATTAATACAAATATTATTAATAGCAATATAATAGTAATACTAAAAATAAGAATTTTTTTTAGCAATAAAGGGAATCAGTCGAGTTAGTAACAAGCATTAATGGGATAAGAGTGCATACAGAGGGAGAGGAGGAGAGAGGAGCTCAGTGCATCATGG
>LKNJ01004508.1:0-24684 GCA_002120245.1 Maccullochella peelii
TGTATATATATATATATGTGTGTATATATATATATGTGTGTATATATGTGTATGTATATATATATATATATGTGTGTATATGTGTGTGTGTGCGTAATATTGTGTAGGTCCCCCTTTTGCCACCAAAACAGCCCTGACCCGTCAATGCCTCGACTCCACTAGACCTCTGAAGGTGTGCTGTGGTATCTGGCACCAAGACGTTAGCAGCAGATCCTTTAAGTTGCAAGGTGGGGCCTCCATAGATCGGACCTGGGAAACCTTTGACACGTACCACCTACCTAAACATTGTTGCAGACCAAGTACACCCCTTCATGGAAACGGTATTCCCTAATGGCAGTGGCCTCTTTCAGCAGGATAATGCGCCCTGCCACACTGCAAAAATTGTTCAGGAATGGTTTGAGGAACACGACAACGAGTTCAAGGTGTTGACTTGGCTTCCAAATTCCCCAGATCTCAATCCAATCGAGCATCTGTGGGATGTGCTGGACAAACAAGTCCGATCCATGGAGGCCCCACCTTGCAACATACAGGACTTGAAGGATCTGCTGCTAACGTCTTGGTGCCAGATACCACAGCACACCTTCAAAGTTCCATGGTTCTAATTTTTAGTCATTTTGAAAAAGCACACACACATCACCTTTTCATTTTAAAATAACAGCTTAATAATTACTTATATATTACCATGTTTCCAGATTGCTTAGTCGCATTTGTGCGTGTGTGTGTGTGTGCAGTGTCAGGACGCAGCAGTGCATATGGGGACACAGCAGTGGAGGGCCACCCTGCTGGTCCAGGCAGCGTGAGCTCTAGCACTGGAGCCATCAGCACCACCACAGCCCAGCAGGAAGGCGAAGGCTCAGAGGGAGAAGGAGAGACAGAGGGAGACATCCACACAAGCAACAGGTCAGACATCCCAAATGCGAAGCAGGAGTTTAGATTAAGTAGGAAGGTTCATGTTTCAGCTCTGCTGACAACAAACATCTGCCTGTTAGGCTACATTCAGATAGAACCAGGCGCTGTGGCGAAAACGCCAGTTTTCCCATTCATTTGAACAGGGGTACTGCATTTAGGCTGTGGCAGTGTGGGCTGCAGGGGGTGCCGCTAAAAATGCAGCGGTCTGCGGCGAAACGCTACCCGACATCACGCTGCAGCAGCCAATCACGCCAGTAGACACCCAGGTGAAGAACTACTTTGTTTACCACGTAGCATTAGCTGTTTACTGTAATATTCTGCTGTGTACCGAGCAACTGTGAAGATGGAAGAGAGACTGATCAATCGTCTCCATGATGACTGTACATCAGCTGTTCAGCCCTGCCACGAGGGAATACAAAGACGTTAATCGCCACGTAGTTGTTTGGCTTGTATCGGTCTTAAAGCCGGGGTTGCTGGTTAGTATGTGACACTGCCACGCAACCCTGCACTGAATCGCTGCAACGCCTGATTCTGTCTGAAAGCAGCCTTAAGACACTATATCTCTACCATCCATGGCCACTATCATGACCATGGGGAGGAAAGAGATTTAGGAATAAATGTGCTTTTGGGAGCAGTAGATGACGTAATAAAGAACACCGCATTAAGCCCGATGTGGTCAACTCAGTTGTAGAAGTAAACTTTTTTTGTTTTGTGTTTCTTGTCAAGGCTACACATGGTTCGTCTGATGCTACTGGAGCGCTTGCTTCAGCACCTTTCTCAGCTCCACAATGTAGGTGGAGTCCAAGCCATCCCTTACATGCAGGTTATCCTCATGTTGACCTCTGACCTGGATGGCGAGGATGAAAAGGATAAGGGTGCCTTGGATGACCTGCTCGCACAGCTCATTGCTGAGCTTGGCATGCACAAGAAGGTAACCACAGTCTCTTTGTTATGAATCAGGCTTAATGTGTCATTGTTTTACTTAATCCATCTAATTTCTCTGCAGGATGTGTCCAAGAAGAATGAACGTAGCTCCATCAATGAAGTTCACCTGGTCATCATGAGACTACTCAGCGTCTTCATGTCTCGAACCAAGTCTGGCTCCAAATCCTCTTCTGAGGTACATCCTCTTTCCTTTTTTGATGCAGTTCTCACTGATTTCACTAAAGGCTATCAGTTAAATGTCTATTGGAATACAGTAATTTTAACAGCAAGAACATCAAAATAATTGTATGATGCACCATATTCAAATATGTTAAAACTTAACACAAGTCAGACATAATTGTTTGTTCAAACCCACTTTAAAGTACCCATTGAGGGTATTTGCATTGCTCACATCCAAGTTTCTATGTGACTGAATTTCTCCATGGTCAGCTTTTTACTTCTTATGGGTATTCAAAACCAAGTTACTTGTACATTGTACTACATGGCCAAGTGCACCCTCTCTCTCTCTTCCAGTCATCCTCGCTTATTTCGAACGCCACAGCGACCGCCTTGCTCAGCCTGGGTGCTATCGACTATTGTCTCCACGTGCTCAAATCGCTCCTGGAGTTCTGGAAGAGCCAACAGGGTGAAGAGGAGCCTGTGGCCACCAGCCAGCTCCTCCGCCCACACACAGCCTGTTCTCCCCCAGACATGAGCCCTTTCTTCCTGCGCCAATATGTCAAGGTATCAGATAGCAGAAAACATCTTTATCTTTAAAACTTTTTGTATGAGGAATGTTAATCTGAACTCACTGTGTTTCTCATCCCATTAGGGACATGCTGCTGATGTGTTTGAAGCCTACTCCCAGCTATTGACTGAAATGGTACTCCGGCTGCCGTATCAGATCAAGAAGATTGCTGACACCAACCCACGTATCCCACCTCCTGTCTTTGACCATTCCTGGTTCTACTATCTGTCTGAAGTAAGCAGTTAGGTGTATTACTTATGTGATTTTCTTTTTCATCCTCTGTCTACACAAAATACATAAATACAACTCCTTAATTATGTCTCCCCTTTCTCCTCAGTATCTGATGATTCAACAGACTCCATTTGTCAGAAGGCAAGTCAGAAAGCTGCTGCTGTTTATCTGCGGCTCAAAGGAAAAATATCGCCAGCTGCGGGATCTGCACACTCTTGACTCCCATGTGCGCAGCATCAAGAAACTCCTGGAGGAGCAGGGCATCTTCCTCCGGGCTGGCGTGGTCACAGCCACGTCTGGCTCAGCTCTACAGTATGACACACTCATTAATCTGGTGAGTGCCCTCTGAACAGTCATTAAGACTAATCATACAGAGCTTCTTTTTTATGGAGTTTATTGGCTATAAATTACGTTGGATGTTATTTCATGCACATTGTTTCTTGTCTTAGTAAGCTAACATATTCTGTACATATACTCCATAGCCCCCTTTGTTAATTTCTTGTTAATACCCCATGTTTTAGTTTCTGTGCTAAATTTCTTTGCTCTGTGATACTGCTGTCATCTGCTGTAAGGCTTGAGACTTTTGTAACTTTCAAGTGTAACTTGCTTCTCTTGGTGCAGATGGAACATCTGAAAGCTTGTGCTGAAATTGCTACTCAGAGGACAATCAACTGGCAGAAGTTCTGCATGAAGGACGACTGTAAGTTGTTTCCGATCAGCTTTTGTAACTGGAAACAAACAAACCAAGGCCAGTAGTGTTAACATTGTTTGTGTCTCTTTTCTCTCCTCTTATCTGTTTCTCTTTTCTGTCCAGCTGTGTTGTACTTCCTGCTCCAGGTCAGCTTCCTAGTGGATGAGGGTGTTTCCCCAGTACTTTTACAACTGCTCTCCTGTGCCTTGTGTGGCAGTAAGGTGCTGGCCAGCTCCTCCTCCTCGTCTTCAGCATTCTCAGGAGGAGGTTCCAGTAGTGCTGGACAGGCAGGAACTTCTCAGTCCTCTCAGAGCAAGTCTTCCAGTAAAAAGAGCAAAAAAGAGGACAAGGAAAAAGACAAAGAGGGTGAGGCAATGACACCAACCTTCTCATAATTCATACTTCTTCTTGTTTAGATGGCACACATTGAATGCTGGAATAGACTTGATTCCCCCCAATGAACCTGAACAGGATTTCAAAAATGGATAGTAGATACTAGTGTCCTGACTGTGTTGACTGTGTCTTTGCTCACTGACCACAGGTGATGGAGTGGGCAGCCAGGAAGATCAGCTGTGTATGGCTCTGGTCAGTCAGCTTAACAAGTTTGCAGACAAGGAGACCCTCATCCAGTTCTTGCGCTGTTTCCTGCTGGAGTCAAACTCATCTGCTGTGCGCTGGCAAGCCCACTGCTTGGCACTTCATATCTACAGGTACTGTAGATATCTAACACATTCAGACATACACAGACACCTTAGTCACAAACTCAAACCCATAGCGACCCCAGTGTACACAAAACAGCCTCTTTTAAGGCTTCCTCTTAAATTTCGTCTACCTTGACCAGTTTTTAGACTTGTGTGACTGAAGTCCCAATGAACAAACAATTTAAAGAAGGTGGGAATGAGCATAGAGTGTAAATACATTATTAAATGGTGAAATCACATCCTTGTCTTGTGGCCGACATGTGAATCTCTTTGTAGGAACTCCAGTAAATCTCAGCAGGAGCTGCTTCTGGAACTGACTTGGGCTATCTGGCCTGAGCTGCCTGCATATGGCCGCAAAGCTGCCCAGTTTGTCGACCTGCTTGGATACTTCTCACTCAAAACCCCTCAGACAGAGAAAAAGGTTTGTTTGGCGGCCTCATACACTATTATTGTACTGATTTTAGTATAGTAATTCTTTTGAAATCAGATTATGAACATCTGACTTTGGAACTATATTTGTTTGTACTTTGCCCAACAATGTAATTTGTGAGCCTTGTGTGGGATGTTTTTTTAAGTCCTTGCATGGCTGTGTCATCTTTTCCTATTTGTCCCAATAATTGTTTTCTGCACTTGACATGCCATCTGGATAACAAAAGATTGTTTGGTTGGTCTTTGGTGTATTTTGGCTCGCTTCAAATACAAGGATAATTTGACAATGGAATATCCAGACTTTTCAATTAATAAATGATTAAAAAGTTAGACTGTGTCCATAATGTATTGTTCAAAGTTCTTATCCTGGGCTCTAAGCCTTTTCAGCAGAACATAGCTGTAATTTCCCTTTTCTATTCCAGCTGAAGGAGTATTCCCAGAAAGCTGTGGAAATCCTGAGGGCACAGAACCATATCCTGACAAATCACCCTAACTCCAACATCTACAAGTATGTCTACACAAATCTTGTACCACCTTGTAGCAAGAAGAATGCTATTTCAAGTAATGTACATTAAAATGTAATGATTTGTTGTTTTCTCCTGCAGCACTCTGTCAGGTTTAGTGGAGTTTGATGGATTTTATCTGGAGAGTGACCCTTGCTTGGTGTGCAACAATCCAGAAGTTCCTTTCTCAGTATGTTCAACACAACTTAACTTAATGGACACAATCTTTAGCCAAAAAGTACACAAGAAGTTTAGCTAATGGAATTCCATTGCCAGTTTTTACACACTTGTAAGTTTGCATGACTTTTACATTGGTTAAGGTTAGTTAAACTATGGTTAGTTTTGGGTTTGTAATTTAAACAGCTGATACAAGGTATGACTCCTCTGTATATCTCTGCTGTTATTTATAATGCAAATCTTGGCAAAATTATGAATATGTTGACAGAACAAGGTCAAGTGGGCCTTGGTAAGACCCTACTACAGTATATTATTGATTTAAACATTGTCTGTGTGTCCTCTGTCCTCCTCCAGAATATAAAACTATCATCCATCAAAGTGGACACCCGCTACACCACCACACAGCAGGTTGTCAAGCTCATTGGCAGCCACACCATCAGCAAAGTCACAGTGAAGATTGGGGACCTCAAACGCACCAAAATGGTCCGCACCATCAACCTCTACTACAACAACAGGACTGTACAAGCTATCGTGGAGCTGAAGAACAAGTACGTTTCACTAATTATGTGTTCATAAAGCTTATTTAACAATGACATTTTAAGATACAAAGATTACAAAGTGATTTGCCATAGTTTCTCTCTCATTCACTTAACAGTAAAAGCTCTTAACTTTATTGTCTGTTTGTAGGCCTGCTCGTTGGCACAAAGCCAAGAAAGTTCAGCTGACCCCAGGACAAACAGAGGTGAAGATCGACCTTCCTTTACCCATCGTCGCATCCAACCTGATGATCGAGTTCTCAGACTTCTACGAGAATTACCAGGCCTCCACCGAGACCCTGCAGTGTCCGCGCTGCAGTGCCTCTGTGCCGGCCAACCCTGGGGTGTGTGGCAACTGCGGTGAGAACGTGTATCAGTGCCACAAGTGCAGGTGAGCAGCAGGTTTCCTCTGCAGGTCTGATATGATCGGAGACATTGAAATTGATTGTATTTTAAATTGGTGGTTGTTTTCTGTTAGGTCTATCAACTACGATGAAAAAGACCCCTTCCTGTGCAACGCCTGTGGTTTCTGCAAGTATGCCCGATTTGACTTCATGCTATATGCTAAACCATGCTGTGCTGTGGATCCCATTGAGAATGAGGAAGACAGGAAAAAGGTAAGCAATTGCCCTTTGGGAAATACAAGTGAAAGAGTCATAAAGAGCTTTAGCATTCCAAAAAATCTGCCATTTTTTGCTGAGGAAAGCAGATGAGTGAAGTAGTTTTCCCTCAATGAATTTGGAGTCTGTTTCTACCCCCACTTTCACGGTGCATCTCTTAATCTTTAATGTATTTTTTCCTGCAGGCTGTGACCAACATCAATACCCTGCTAGACAAAGCTGACCGGGTGTACCACCAGCTGATGGGCCACAGGCCCCAGTTGGAGAGTCTCCTGTCGAAAGTCAATGAGGCGGCACCAGAGAAACCACAGGTCAGTCACAAGAGGGGCCTGAACAGTACTTTTTTTGGGTCTAATACTAAATGTTGGATAAGAAATTTAGGCATGACATCGCATAACTGAAATGTATTTGATACACAGTTTCTACTGTTACATCACACATACAACTGACATGATATTTAGATTAGTCTGTCCAAAAATATTCCGCAAATGTGAATCTCTGAAAGCCTTTGATAGCAGCTCTCCAACGGAACTGTCATGGCAGTACTACATCATGTGCTTTTTATTAATCTCACTAGCAGAACTGCCAAAAGTATGACTTTAGATCATTTTAGTAGTAATAGTATTTTTGTTGACTTGTATTTTCCTGTTTCCTTTCAAATGTTAATTTAAGCCTGTTTTTTCTCTTATTTTATTATTTTCTCTTCTCCTGTGTTGCCCTCAGGACGACACTGGAGCAGGTGCAGGACTTGGTACATCCTCTGCTAATGTGAACAGATACATCCAGCAGCTGGCTCAGGAGTACAGCGGAGACTGCAAGACATCATTTGATGAACTTTCCAAGATCATACAGGTTAGAGAGGAAAAAGAGTAAGTAGTAACTGGTAGAATTAGTTTTTCCCCCCCTGCTCACATATAACGCCTTTTCTCTTTGTTTACAGAAAGTGCTTGCATCTCGTAAAGAGCTCCTGGAGTATGATCTGCAGCAGAGAGAGGCTGCCACCAAGTCATCACGCAGCAGCAGCAGCCACCAGCCCACCTTCACCGCCAGTCAGTACCGTGCCCTCTCTGTGCTGGGCTGCGGCCACACCTCCTCAACCAAGTGCTATGGCTGTGCTTCGGCTGTCACGGGTCACTGTATCACATTGCTCCGGGCACTGGCCACTAACCCTGCCCTCCGGCAGATCCTGGTCCTCCAGGGTCTCATCCGTGAGTTGTTTGAGTATAACTTGCGTCGAGGTACAGCAGCCATGAGGGAGGAGGTGCGCCAGCTGGTCTGTCTCCTCACCAGGTATGTCCCACTGCCATTTTGTAGTTAAGTAGAACTTGAGTAAAAGTTGATAGACTTCCATAACTTGAACTTAATGGCCAAAGCATGCCACTCAGCACTGCCAGAGTAATGTGCAGTCAGTCCCACTGGTGCCACTCGCTCAGCAAAAGTATAGTCCCCTTTCTGTTGGTACACTCGGTACAATACAGTATGGCTTACTCGTGAGACCAACCTGAAGAATCTCTCTCAAAACTCCCAAGGTCAATGAGACTGTGGAAGGCAGGTGAAGCCCCGCCTGACCCTAGGGCTACAAAAGACCCTGTGCAGTGTCTCCTCAATCTGTTTGTACTTAACCCGACTCTTGCAGGACCCTTGCTAGCGATTTAACAGTTCCACAGCCACATTTCTTGATGTTTAGCTTAGGTAACGGATACTAGTTTAGCCTCACTAACTAAGCCGCTACATCCGCTAGCATTAGCTCGCTAACGACTCGCAAAGTGGAATGGCCCAGAGAAAAAAGAAATGGTCTTCTAGCTGGTCTAGAAGACCTGCTAGCAAAGCAGGGAAAGCGAAGTATTGATATTTCCTTTGCCGGTGTGTGTCGTACTGAGTGTAATGACCGAAAGGGAAGTCAAGTCCATTTCATTTATACAGCCAAATATCACAAATCACAAATTTGCCTCAAGGGGATTAACAAATCTGTACAGTATACAACACCCTCTATCCTTAGACCCTCGATTCAGTTAAGGAAAAATAATTGGGGGCTATGCATATAACCAATGTTCCATGAGGGAAATTAGTCAGCTCCTCACTGCCTTCTAATTCAGTGAAGCGCAGTTTTGATTGAGGAGGAGAGAATGCGCAGGATCTTTTTTAGCCCTAGGGAAGGCAGGGCTGTGTTATACATTGTTTCCCTCATTAAGGGAACATTAGTTATATGCATTACCCTCAGACACTAATGCTCGATAAGGGGTTGGAATGAAAGCATATACTGTACATCCAAATTTACTTTTTGCTTTTTACACTGAATTATAATTATGAATACAGTATATAGTGTATTGCAGTGGTGATTAAATATCATACTGTCTCTTGTGTCCATCCATATTTTCCTGCTTCAGAGATCATCCAGAGGCCACTCAACAAATGAATGACCTCATTATCGCCAAGGTGTCGGCTGCCCTCAAAGGCCACTGGGCCAATCCTGATCTGGTATGTCCTCTTACATGTTCTACTGGAAGCTAAAGAAATTAAGCAAAAGAAGCACTGTGATTTTGTTACTGAAAGAAACACTTGTTTTTTGATGGACAATACGTTTTTTGACTAAACAGCAGAGCTCCTGGATCCAGTTCAACATTGTTGAAGAATTTAAATTTTTTTTATATAAACATGAAGTCTTTGTCTTTCCAACAGGTTAGTAATCTGCAGTATGAAATGCTCCTGCTGACAGACTCCATTTCAAAAGAGGGAGGATGTTGGGAGTTACGGTTGCGTTGTGGTAAGCCTAATTTCCTGACCTCATCCATTCAAAAGATGGTGTATTTTTGGGTCTGGGGATTGGTTTCATGGGGAGTAGTTTATGCCTTAGTCTGATTTACTTTTTTCAGATTCCTTGCTTTGGCCTTAGATCCCATTCTTGTGTGTAGTATTGTTGTTCTGTCTTCTGCGTACAGTATTGGTCAGTAGTAGACAATAAACAATATGATGCATCACATCCTATACCTCAACCATCAGCCCAGTTGTCTGATTGTGATTGGTTGAGAGAGAGACATTTAGCCTGACAGTTTCTCTTGCAACATCTTACAAATATTTCGTGAACTGTCCTATGCAGTTTGGTCAATGCTGGTCAGGGAGGAGAGAGAGCAACTGAGGTTGAACTGGGCTCTGCCCTGTTTCTGTAAGGTTGTTTGAATGAATTGGGACTACCTCCTCTTCAGATTTTACAATGTCATGTTTTCATTTAGCTCTCATAGAGCCTGTATTGTGTTAGGGAAGTTGTTATGACTGGTTTCAATTTAGGTCTTTGTCTAAGTGCAATGTATTTTTTGTCCTCGTAGCCCTCAGTCTGTTCCTCATGTCGGTGAATATAAAGACGCCGGTAGTGGTGGAGAACATCACCCTCATGTGCCTGAGAATCCTGCAAAAGCTGATCAAGCCCCCTGCTCCCACTAGCAAGAAGAACAAGGTAAATATGCTATAACTCTGCCATTCAGCTGCTGCTCCCTCATGGTTTTCCATTGCTTTTTAGAGGGTTGTAGGTTTCAGTGGTGCAGTGTAGTTTTCAAGGAGATGATATGGTGGAGAACTTTGGATGACCCAGCAGTTATTTGAACCAAACATAGAGATACCAGAGCCCATTTTGCAAGCTGTAATCTAGACAAAGAACAACTGAATGCCTTTTTATTGGATGAATTAGAAAAATAATGATACATTCTGTTTTTCATTTAAAATACCAGCTTGGGAAATTACATATGCATTGTCTGTCAGTTATCACTTGGTTGTATCATGTTCCCTTACACAGCAGTGTGTCTTTGCTTTTGATTATAGGATGCTGCTATTGAGTCTCTGACCACAGTCAGACCCTACAGTAATGAAATCCATGCCCAGGCCCAACTCTGGCTCAAGAAGGACCCCAAAGCATCTTATGAGGCATGGAAGAAGTGTCTCCCAGCAAGAGGTAAGTACTGTGTCTGATATACAGTATATCAGTTTAGCAAGATTGTTTGCTTATTTTCTTCAGTGAAATAATGAAAGCTCATGATGATTAGCTTTTCACTGTTGAGTTTATCTTGATAACCGCAGGCCAGGAGACTGTGTCAAAGCCTCAGGGGAAGGCTGAGTTGCGAAGGCAGTACCTGTTGGAAAAGTATGTGTGGAAGTGGAAGCAGTTCAGGAGGTCCAGAAAAGGGGAAGGCCTCTTCCCTCGCCTGCTCAAACTGAGCCACAACAACTGGCTGCGGCAGGTACAAAAAAAGAATAATAATTTAAAATACAAATATTAGTAGTTCTCTGCTTGTTGTCATTGCACATGTGCATATATTTTGTTTAAATCAAATTGGGAGCCAGTAATCGTTTTGAAATTGAGACATTATAATAGTCTTCTATCTTGTTATTTCACAAACTTGTTAAAGCAATTTCTTAAAATAACTGACTAAAGTTATATTTGCTGCAGGTCCTTTTCACACCTGCCACTCAGGCAGCCAGACAAGCAGCTTGCACTATTGTGGAAGCCCTAACCACAATACCCAGCCGCAAGCAGCAAGTCCTGGACCTGCTCACCAGGTATGAGCCTCAAACAGAAAACCAGCACGTCAAACAAACATCAAAATACAATAGTATTAGGGATGTTCATAAACTTTCATTAGATTACTGTAAGATTTCCTCGGTGCTAAAAGTTAGGATATACAGTATGTGTGCATATATTATGTTACCGTAGTGAATATGTTACCAATAACGGCAAAATGTAGTTACAGAAATTGTAATGCAACAGATTATGCTATTTTCAGGCAAATCACATGCTCCTTAGCTTTATTGAGGGTTAACAAATGTCTCAAGTAGAAGAATGAAAACTATTAAAATAATCAAGACAAAAACATTCTAACATCAAGAAAATGAAAATGTGGTGTGGAGACTCAAAGTGCCCAACTGTAGACCTGACTGTGTAAAATTACTCTTACTGTGTGTGTCTGTCAGTTATCTGGATGAGTTGAGTGTAGCTGGAGAGTGTGCGGTGGAGTACCTGGGTCTGTACCAGAAGTTGATCAAGCCAACACACTGGAAGGTTTACTTGGCAGCCCGTGGAGTCCTGCCCTACATCGGTAACCTGATCACCAAGGTAATGGCTCTAAAGTTCAAAATAATATAATTTGATGGTAAGATAAACTCAGTGTTTTTCATAGAATATCTGTGTGTGCCACTGGTTTCCTTGAATTAAAATCTTTAGGTGTGTGGAAATGAATGACAATCTGAGCTTTATTTGTTGTAGTTGTGCTTTTTGCACTTTTCATTAAATTTCACATTTTTGGTATCCATACTGATATCAAATACAACAAAAGTTATTTATGTCAGTATCATACTTTATGTCAATATAGCAAATAAAACTGGAGTTTTCAATTCTCTGTTTAATTTTCTGTTCAGGAAATAGCCAATCTGCTGGCTCTGGAGGAGGCCACACTGAGCACAGACTTGCAGCAAGGCTACGCCCTCAAGAGCTTGACTGGTATGCTAGTTTCAGTCCTGTTGTTTGTCTGAAATTAGACATGACACTGTAGGTTTTAGGAGACTTTCAACACCATTACAGGAGAAATGATACAGATGATTTTTATACCACAAGTAAACTTCAGACTGATACATTTTTGAATGTTGTTTTGATGCCTTTTCTTGAATATTTGTATGTTTGGTGCCGCTCCAGGATTGCTCTCTTCTTTCGTGGAGGTGGAGTCCATTAAGCGGCATTTCAAGAGTAGGTTGGTCGGCACAGTGCTCAACGGCTACCTGTGTCTGAGGAAATTGGTGGTGCAGCGCACCAAGCTCATCGATGAGACTCAGGACATGCTGCTTGAGATGCTGGAGGACATGACAACAGGTCTGCACTGACTCAAGTTCAACAGACACGAGATCTAACCATGTCATGTGGAACTGTGGTTCCACTGCTGCATTTTGGAGTTTATAGCAATTCTTTGTTTTCATACTTCTTAACAAAAAAGAAAAACTTTAGTCCACTCATAATTAGGAAGAGAGTTTCCATATCTCAGTAAAATAGGTAAAGCATATTAAAATCTGCTTCTGTTTTGTGCAGAAGAAAAAATCCACAAAAAGTCTTGTGAAATTAAGTAATTCAGCAAAGTCATGGTATACTGTACATGTGTTTAAAACATCAACATTTTAAATCTTATTGTGCTGTTCATAGGTACTGAGTCTGAAACCAAAGCCTTCATGGCAGTGTGCATAGAGACTGCAAAGCGGTACAACCTGGATGACTACAGGACACCCGTGTTCATATTTGAGAGACTGTGCAGCATCATCTATCCTGTGAGTTACCTTTACCCTGGTGCATTTCAAAGAGAAAAGTCCTCCAAAATAATACTCGAAAATTCAGTGTAGCTGTTAATTTGTTCTCATCTGGAGCTTTTGTTTCACCCTTTGTGTTTAGGAGGAGAATGAGGTCACAGAGTTCTTTGTGACCCTGGAAAAGGATCCTCAGCAGGAGGACTTCCTGCAGGGCCGCATGCCAGGAAACCCCTACAGCAGCAATGAGCCCGGCATTGGCCCCCTAATGAGGGACATCAAGAACAAGATTTGCCAAGACTGCGACCTGGTGGCGCTTCTTGAAGACGACAGTGGCATGGAGGTAAAATGTGTATTTTATTTATACCCTGCTTACTTAAAACAAAAATTCTTGTTTTGATGATAGCTTTTATCAAACTCTTCACTCTTTCTCACTGAATTCTAAAAGCTGACCTGTTGCAATACATTTATTTGATGCCACTCTGTTTTCCTCAGCTTCTGGTAAACAACAAAATCATTAGCTTGGATCTGTCAGTGGCAGAGGTCTACAAGAAGGTCTGGTGCCCTACAAATGAGGTGAGAGTCCTACTAAGTTTGTCAGTGAATGATTGGCCCTTTTAAGAGCCTTTGGAATTGTGCAAATTATCATTAAATGCTTACAGTACTCTAGATAGCAGTGTAATAAGGCAATTACTGTACACTTCACGGAGCCTGCTGGCTTTTTTTTCCTTCTCCCCCAAGGGTGAGCCAATGAGAATCATCTATCGAATGAGAGGTCTGCTGGGAGACGCCACTGAGGAGTTCATAGAGTCACTGGACTCAACCACAGGTTAGATTTACTGTTAATTTACAATATGTTAATAAGTCTGAGTCAAACATAGCTTGCTCACACGTGTCTTAATCTAATGGGTTTTGTCCTAAATATCACATATATTAATTCTGTTCACCAATGCATACGCCATTAACCTCAAGGACATGCTCTTTGCCGTCATAATTGCCTGTATTCAACAGGGTTCGTACAGTGTCTTGCTTAATTTTAACCCTTATGTTTTCAAGGTTAGGAATATGCTTGAATTCGAATATACTCAAAAAAAATGCTTGATTTTCAACATAATCTGGTGTTTCATTGTCTACACAATCACTCATGTAAACCAAAACTCTTTTAATATTTGAAATGAAACGATCCAATTGTTATATTTGTTGGTTGTCTCCTGGCATTCATAGTAACAATTTAGATGTGATAATAAAGGCTTTGAGAGTCTGGACATTTTTGGTTGAGGTACCTTGAAAGTGCTTGAATTTTAGTCTTAAAAAGCTATATGGACCCTGATTCCATACACTCTTGAAAAAGTAATGGAAAGATGAATGTGCAATATCTCATCACAATTGAGGAAAACGTGCGTTTCCTGACCTAATTACAGATGAAGAGGAAGATGATGAGGAGGTGTACAAGATGGCAGGAGTCATGGCACAGTGTGGAGGTCTGGAGTGTATGCTCAACCGGCTGTCTGGAATCAAAGATTTTAAACAAGGAAGGCATCTGCTCACTGTAAGTCAACTTTTTTCTCTCTTTTTTTGCCAAAGCCCTTTACAATCCTTTAAGATTCTCTGACCTTCAAAGCATACTGAAAATGTTTGGAAATGTAATCTGTCTCACTCACAGGTTTTGCTGAAGTTGTTCAGTTATTGTGTGAAGGTGAAGATCAATAGGCAGCAGCTGGTCAAACCAGAGATGAACACACTCAACGTCATGCTGGGAACTCTGAACCTGGTGAGCATTACAGTGACTGTGTAACATTGTATTGTGTAGTCTGATTAGTGGGTAGGAGGGTGATTCTGGTGCAGTATAATTAATTTAATCAAATTGTAGTGCAATCTTAACCAGGCTTTTATAGTACAGTTTATCAGTTACTTTAAGTGTTTTACAGTTTAATGTCCTTTTTCCTTCAGGCCTTAGTGGCAGAACAGGAGAGTAAGGACAGTGGTGGAGCCTCCATAGCAGAGCAAGTTCTGAGCATCATGGAGATCATTCTGGACGAAGCCAACGCTGAGATTTCAGAGGACAAGGTAAGCATCTAAAGCAGATTCACCCTTCTGAGTAAAGAAGAAACATAGAAACTTTTGACACCATAATATTATCAAAGCCTTTATATGGGGACTGGTTCGTCTTTTGTAGGGTAACCTGCTGCTGACGGGAGACAAAGATCAGCTGGTCATGTTGTTAGACCAGATCAACACCCCGTTTGTGCGCTCCAACCCCAGCGTGCTGCAGGGTCTGCTGCGCATCATCCCATACCTGTCCTTTGGTGAACTGGAAAAGATGAGGATCTTGGTCGAACGCTTCAAACCGTGTTGCAGCTTTGACAAGTGGGCATCACTCAGCTTTCCCTTAAAAATACACATATTTTAAGTTTTTAAAATGGATAATGTTCAGGTCATTAAATTGATAGAAACACTTTCTGCCATTACAAAGAGTTGTTAAATTATCACATCAGGCTGATTATTACAGACGCATTCTTGCCACTCTGAAAATCATACTTGTTAAGAGAGTGTTTGGGTATTACAGTTTGTGACTGAGTAGAACTGACCCCTGGCTTTGTTTTCTAAGGTACGACGAGGAGCATAGTGCAGATGACAAAGTGTTTTTGGATTGCTTCTGTAAAATTGCTGCTGGAATCAAAAATAACAGCAACGGCCATCAGCTGAAAGATCTTATTCTCCAGAAAGGAATCACACAGAGTGCGCTGGACTACATGAAGAAACATATCCCAAATGCCAAAAAGTAGGTCTTCTTACAGCTTCAAGTTCCCAAATATGGTCTATCAAAAACGTTGATATAATTAAATATCTGTGCTTGTTTGTTAAAACCTTTTTTCATCTTGTTCTGAACTCTCTCATTAGTCTGGATGCAGATGTCTGGAAGAAGTTCCTCTCCAGACCAGCTCTACCCTTCATTCTCAGATTGCTCCGTGGTTTGGCTACCCAGCATCCCCCGACACAGGTACTAAATATTTTTAATGACAAACTCCACTAGAGCCTCCTAATGGCCAACAGTGGAATTATTTCTAATTACTCTGTTCAATTTCCATGTATGGAGGAGTAATTACGAGATGAGCCATTGAAATATTTGACCCAGCTTGCAAACTTCGCTTCATGAATTCTTTTGCAAGCAAACCTACCTATTTAACATGGCTGTATGTCCTCTTGTCTTCTGTTCAGGTGCTGATAGGCACAGATTCAATAACCAACTTGCACAAGCTGGAGCAGGTATCCAGTGACGAAGGCATTGGCACGCTGGCGGAGAACCTTCTGGAGGCACTGAGGGAGCACAGTGATGTCAACCTGAAGATTGAAGCAGCCCGCAGGGAGACAAGAGCTGAGAAGAAGCGTATGGCTATGGCCATGAGACAGAAGGCCCTGGGAACACTGGGCATGACGGTACTCTTTTACTCTTTATTTCTAAATTTTCTCCTCCTTTCATTTTCTTTTTCATCACTTTGTTTAAATGCTGTTCTCACTTTGTTTAAATTTGTATCTCTGCCACTCCCATTTTGTTTCACAGCCCAGTGTTATATTGTCGATTTTTGTTTAATGTGTGGTTTATATGTTTGCCTTCCAGACCAATGAGAAGGGTCAAGTGGTGACCAAGACCTCACTGTTGAAGCAAATGGAGGAGCTGATAGAGGAGCCAGGCTTGACCTGCTGTATCTGTAGAGAGGGTTACAAGTTCCAGGTACGCAACTCCTCCAGGATTATGATTGAATAACACTTCACTTACTCGTCCTAGTATATGTTTATTAATATATTTGTATATCATAATGAATATCAATATAATATAACACAGTTGTAATAATATGAAATATGTCTTTATAGGAAAAGTTGTAATTATTGTCATATAACACACAGATATGAGGACATTTTTAAGTGTTTAAGGTACAGTGTATATACTTTACCTTAATAAACACTTAAAAATGTCCTCATATCTGTCAGTAACTACATTATAGTGTGTTATAAACACGTATGTACTGCTTATAAATGCTAAATAAGAGACTTAAAGCAGAGTGTTACCTATGAGGGGATCACATTATGTAGTGTTTAAGTAGTTTTTATTTTAAAAAATATGCATATATAAAAATGTATCAAGCTGGTGATCTTGTTGTAGATATTATTGAAACACTCAAGTTGTAGGTGATGATGCAAGTTGCACTTAGTTTAGATTAAATGATCAGCTGCTACTGATAGTAATTGTAGGCAGTAGTAGTGAGTATGACTTGGCAATCTTCTTGTATACTAAACCAACTTGTGGTGTTTTGAATTAACATTTCGGTCCTTGTCTCTCTAGCCAACCAAAGTCCTGGGTATTTACACTTTCACAAAGCGTGTGGCCTTGGAAGACTTCGAAAACAAGCCTCGCAAGCAGCAGGGCTACAGCACTGTGTCGCACTTTAACATAGTCCACTATGACTGCCATCTGGCAGCTGTCAGGTAGCAACAAACACGATCATGGACCTGCTGATGTTTGATGTTGAGTGCCTTTTAAAAGTTTTTCTGCTATAACCTCACTTTTCATGTATTCTAATCTGAGCTTTTTATTTTCCCTTTTCCTCGGGGCAGGCTGGCTCGTGGGCGAGAGGAGTGGGAGAGTGCTGCTCTCCAGAACGCCAACACCAAGTGCAATGGGCTGCTTCCTGTGTGGGGGCCACATGTGCCAGAATCAGCCTTTGCTACATGCTTAGCACGGTAAAATCATGTCTTAGCACACACACAGAGCAAACATTTCCTTCATGTGGCACACAGTAAATCATTCCCAACTGGATTTCTCTCTGCCACACAGGCACAATACATATCTGCAGGAGTGCACAGGCCAGAGGGAGCCCACGTACCAGCTCAACATCCATGACACCAAACTGCTGTTCCTGCGCTTTGCTACTGAACAATCGTTCAGTGTGGACACAGGAGGAGGAGGACGAGAGAGCAACATCCACCTCATCCCCTACATCATCCACACTGTGCTCTACGTCCTCAACACGTATGTTCTTTTTGATGTAAAATGTCTCTGACTACAGAAATTACTCATCAGACATTCAATCTGTACCAAGTGATTAGGTGTAGAGATGACACACAAACCATAAGTCAGCCCATTTGACCAGCATTCAGCTGGTATGGCTCATGTATTTCCCACCTTCATCTCACATTGCTTTGCAAACTATCACCGCAGTACAAGGGCTACATCCCGAGAGGAGAAGAACCTGCAGAGTTTCCAGGAGCAGGCATGTGAGAAATGGGTCGAGAGCTCATATGAGGTTGAAGGACCGCACTATTTCACCATCTTGGCCATGCACATCATCCCGCCTGAACGCTGGAGGACTTCACGTATATACTTTCTACGAAGACTCCTGGTCAACGCACACGCCCGCAAGGTCTCAGCAGTCTGCACCAACAAGTATGACACTTAACCTCTTTTTATTTTTCTCTTCCTATTTGTTTTACAACTGGCGCAGGGTTGAAGCAGCAGTATTTGTCTACCATATCAGTTCAATCTCTTCAGTTTGGATCAACTTAATAATAATGAATATATATATATAATATATAATATAATTTTTTTTTCCATGAGTGGGGTTTAAGGATGGCCACCAATAGCAATAATAAAACCTGTTTCAACAATAAATGCATCCTATATCAAAGTGGTAAGATGCACTGCAAATTTTCAGTTTGGAAAAGCTGTTCATTGGGAGCATTTCTGACAAACCAATGTTTTCTTAAAGCAGTTAAGAAAACCATATTGGATGCTGTGTACTATATTTAGGATTTTCATATCAAATTTAAAATACAATTTATCTAGAAACAAGCTCCTACCTTCATCCTCTTCTCTTTTATTGTCAGACTCACAGATAAAGCACCAAAGGAATATGCAGTCTATCGTTCGCCTCTTCTCTTCTGGGGCCTGGTGGATCTTGTCTACGACATGTTCAGGGTAAATGCATTACAATTTCAAAACTACTGTTCAAGTTGATGCCACAAACATTCAGATATCATGCAAACCAATGATATTCTGCTATGTATACGTTGTGTTTTTTGTTGGGATGCTTTGATCAATTGGGCACTGATCAATGTTGGTCATATCTTTGCAATTTTGGTAAAGTTGCACAGGCATGTTTATTCCAGCTTTTTAGTGTGTTTAACAATGAATCAACGCTAACTCCTAAAAAAAGGCTTGATGAGCAGTAGCACAGCAAAAACAGACCTGAATGTTGAAGCGAACAACAAAAAACTCTGAATGCATCAAGTTGAAGTTTGAAACCTCTGTATTTGTAATCAGCTGGACATACTACTGGGATCATATGTGCTAACATTTATTTCCCCTTTAGAGACTAAAACTGCAGTGACTGACTTAACTGCCTTTTTCTCCTCCCTGGCCGTACAGAAAGTACCCACCAGCAACACAGAGGGGGGCTGGTCGTTCTCGCTGGCAGAATATGTCCGTCACAACGACATGCCCATCTACGAGGCCTCAGAGCGCGTGCTCAGGGCCTTCCAGGATGAACTCATGCCCGCCGAGTCCTTGTCAGAGTTCTTTGATGTTGTAGGTCAGTATACATACACACCTGATTAACTATAACTGCCCAATTAACAAAATTGCAAGATAAAAATGTTCAACACTTCAGTGTCAGAGATTATACTCAATTCATCTGAATTAGAGAAACAGGACAAATCTACAGTGACCCCACTGGCAGAACTGGGATTGTCTCTGAATTCCTTCCTGGTGCAAGTTCTAAACTGCGATGTGACTTAAATGTAATTATGAAACTTGACTTTATGTTTCTCTTCCAGGTCTCCTCTCTGAAATCGCAGACCCAGACCTCTTCCTGCAGGATTTGTTGAACTCTTTGCCCTGATGGCCAACCTCAACCCATACCCCTCCAACACACAAACAGCCCTGCAAATAATGTTGGTACCAACTGAAAAAAAAAAAGAAGAAGAAAAAAAAAAAAAAAAAGATTTTCTCTTTTTACACACTGACACACATGCCGAGTACACACACAGAGTATACACCATACTCACTTCCCTTCCCCATATGACATCTTCAAATTAACTATGTATAGTCAAAAAAAAAAATCATCCACTTATGGCAACATCTCTGTAACATAAAAACACAATGTTGTTAAAGGGTGAGGGGAACACACTAAAACAGAATTTACGCTTTGCCCCTCTGATTCAGACGGCTTCAGTCTAGAGTTGATGACATGACTTGAGACAAGAGATCTGGGACTCTGCTAATCATTAAACCAGAGACATTTTGTGTATTTTCTGGTTCACGACTGGTACCACCACAGACCTAAAGCTTCACTATTGTTCTGTCTTTTAAGGACATCACCGATTGTCACAAAATGGTGGGCTGAGAATTTAATTATTTATGTAAAAAAAATATATATATAGTTGTCCAGTTGGTGGGAATAACTCATGAATTCTGTTTTAGGGTGGAAATCTTTTTGGCTTTCAAACCCCCACACCCACTCCCCCTATTATATTGGGGTGCAATATTAAGGTAACTGAAAATATTTTGGGATTTGACCCCACCACGTGTTAAGAGTGGCATTTGATTTTAGCTTGTTTTCCTTTTTGTTTGTTTGGTTTAAGTTTGTTTCAGGTCAGGGCTTTTAAACTGGCAGACGGTTTCAGTGTCCCATGTTTGCGAGCTAACCTGTCCTTTTCTTCCGGGCTTTTGCTGTCTGGTCTTCATGTAAGGTTCTAACTGGAATTTGAGTGATGGACAGAAAAAAAGGTTTGTGTTTTTTGTGTAAGGTTTCTTTTATCAGCCTCAGAAGCAAAATGGGGAAAAGAACAATGGATAAAAGTTTGTTTTATTTTTTTCCCATAAAGCTATGCTTTTGTGACAAAGAGAACTTTGGACTAGTGAAAGATTCCATCTGTTGCATTGAAATATCAGACTTGTCTAAATTAATAATAAAACAGACCTACATTATATCCTTAAACACTTTTTTCTTTGACTAATTGTTTTGTTGTTCAGTTTGTTTTTCTTCTCCAGCAGTTTATTTCTCAAGCCTCTCTGCACGCTTCATTTAATTTAGATTTTGGTTCTCTCCAAAATCACTGGCCAAGCTCTTATGTCAATCCCCAGAACAGATTTCTGGAAAGCAAAGCGCTGCTGAGTTTTATCCTCAGCGACTGATAAACTTAACAGTCTAACAGTGCCCTTGTACTCAAGAGCTGAATGCATGGTGTAGTTCACCCAGTTTATTGTTAATTCGCCTATTCCCGCTGCTACAATGTTCAACTGTTGCTGAATGTCTGCTTTTTGAATTTAGCCTATGATTAATAAAGCCGTAATAATTCCAAATCTGATCCAGGGTAACCTCATCTGTTCCAGCTGCTGCTTACACTCTTAAAAGGGAAAGAGGATGACTCCACAGTTTATCAAAACTTGTAGATATCTATCTGAATTCTTTATATGTAACAATAACAGAATAATCCATATAATATCCTTACACATCAGTGCACTATTTAAGATACACTCAGGGAAATTAATTAACACCTGAGATGATTACTAAATCACCATATGGTCCTTGAGCAAGGCCTTTAAAGCTTCATAAGCTCCAGCTAAATATACACACCACATACTACCAACACTTGGGTTGCCAGCAACCTGATCATGTGGATCCAAATGCTAAATCAGTGTCTCTCAACTCCGTGATATAACATCCTACTCTGGCTCTGGTCTTTCACACTCTGTAATGAAATTGGACCAAAAACCTGAAGGAGTTTTGGGTCAACAATAAAGTAATAGAAACTTTAACCTGTACTTCTGAGGTGAGAACAGAGAGTCCAGGGAGACAAAGCTGCTGCTGTGGATCATATCTGAGGTATAGCGGTAAAATGGCCACTAGAGGGTGATATTGGTTAAGGCACAGATATGTGCGACCCTATCTTCAGTGTTAACTGTAATTCAAAAAGAAACTCCAATATGAACAACCAAATGGACACAGTAGTTTTTAAGCTCATGTTTAAAAATGGCTCATCAAAATAATCTGTTAAAACTGGTGTTAGGAAATCCTTCTCAACTCAAACTGTAAATGATAGGAAAACCGTTTAAAACGACAAACAAAATCAGTTTATTTTCAGCTTGCATATTGAAAGCACATATTGCACATTTCACTTATGGCTTTCAGTGAGACATTTTATACATAACTAAAAATAACATCACGATGTAAAAACATTTACAAAACAAAGTATGCATTAGCATACACATTTTCCCCTTTATACAAAGGAATATGGCTTTTTGTTTAACAAAGCCTCGACAACATGGTCTTTAGGTGACCAGTTTCAAGGAGAATTAAGGCTTAAGGCATAAAATGCACATTTTAAGGCCCATTTGTGGACCAATGAGATCAGTGTATATGGTATAAATCTCCCATCTTTTCCACCTTTAACACTTATTGTGGATTGAAAACACCAAACAGACAGCAGGAAAAAAAAAAAAAATTCATTTGCAGTCCTTTTATCCATTTGGAACTTCCTGTTGACATAGTGCCGTTATGTTCAGTAGACACATGTCCCATCTCATTTCATGTTGTCTTCATGTGTGTGTCCACTTCGTACTGGCAGCACAGCGGTGCCACGTCCTCAGCAGGTGAGGGGAACAGACGCATGGCCTCTCTGGAGGATTTGGTGTAGCCGTTATGGAAAATCAAGGCCTTCTTTACTGTGAAGAAAGAGACTGTCTTGTCCCACACGTCAGAGCTGGACACTCCAGTGTTGAGGTGGCACTCCAGTGCTGAGCGGAGCCTCACTGCTCTGTCTGTGCACTTCCTCTCCAAAATCACTATCTTACACATGCTGAGGAGAAAAAATGAGAAACATCAGCTCTATGCTGGATACACAGAAAAGACACCAGTTTTAAATGTAGCAGTTTACAAAAATTCACAACTGTAAGAGCTATTCAAAGGGTTGGTTCACTCAGTTTGCAAAACTGGAACATTTTCTCCCTTACCACTAGTGTTTTTTTGCTGTTTCCCTAACACAAAGGAGGTGGATGGTTTTTCCAGAATTAGTGTCCCTGTTACTCTGGATAGTCCACATTTATAGTGAACAGTTTTCTTTGGAAATACTTTCTACAGACTAATTCTCAGAAAAACTGTTTGTGTGATCTGTGCATTGAAAATTCACCTCCATTGTATTGGCGTCGAAACAGAACTCTCAAAGACAGAGTTTTAAAGAACTGGGCAAATAAAACCAAAGCCATCTACAATAGAGGTAAGTGAGAACATGGTTTTTTTGGGGTAATTTGGGTAGCACACTAGTAAGTGTTATTTGTGAGTCAAATTCCTGTATCACCAACAGTACAAGAATCAGGGCCCTGATAACCTTACAAATCCAAAATATCAAAACATTCCTGTGACCACAGAGTGACCTTGAATGAGACAAAAGTTAGGGGTTAACCCTGACCCAACGAAAATAAATGAGCTGAGGATGAGTCCAATTAACTACTTCTACAGATTAGTTTTCTCCATTTGAGCTTACGTTGTGTGCTGATCCCTCATGGTGAATGCGCAGTAAGGTGGTGGTGTCCAGTCAATCCGGGCCTGTGTCGGGTACAAGAGGCGTTGAGGGTTATGATTTTACCCACTAAGACCTCCCTCCTTTATATACTTATACCAGCTTTCCCATCGATTTAATGTGATGCTGGTTCTCACAGTGTTTGGCCAATCACAAAGCAGTGTTATGACAATAGGATGTGAATGAATTAGTTGAATTCATGGGCTGCAATGGCCCCAATCCAAACAAACAGGTGGGAGGGGCCCTTCACTGGCCTCTTGTCGCTCAGCTGATGTGCCACGACGAGGAGATATCCTCGTTAATGTATGGACTGGGAGTGATATGTGGTGGGAACATGGAGAAAAAAATGTCTGCCTGAGGACTTTGAACATGAAGGAGAAGTACATCCATTGAACAACAGGGTGGACAGAGATGTTAAATCTAAAGGTTAATGGAATTAGACCTGAGCTTCCACTTTTTTTCAGACTTAATCACAACAGGCAATATTATGGCTTCTCATGTTATATCTCATGTTATTACTTGTTGTATTTGTGTCCTTAATGTGTCATTTTTCCCTGAATCCACTTTTCATCTCGTGCAACTTAAGATTTTTAGGCAGTTTTCTTGACAAACTTTGAAAACAAACTATATCAAACTATCCAGAAAGTTTCCCACCCTCCACACACAAGCACACACACACACACCCTATTCTTCTTATTTAACTTTCTGTCTCTATTTCAGGCTCTCCAATTCTCACGGTGAGCGTCTCCCATGCTTGATTGACTGACAATAGCGTACGATCAGTCCAGATGGTGTGCCTGGAAGCCCTGTTGACAGTACTGTGTTCCTGGGTGTGTGTGTGTGTGTCACTCAATCTTTGTTCGATGGGGCACACTTCCTTTGTGCAGCTGGCCTCAGTGTCATTAACACTGAAGTGTGGGAAGCCTGGGACCACAGCGGCTCCCACGTTCCACACAGGCAGGAAGGGAGCGTGTGACTGAGACGTGGCCAGAGGCAGGCAGGTCAGCCAGCTGTGAGTGTGTGTGTGGAGGGAAAGTGAATGAGAGTGTGGTTGTCTGTATGAGTAGGCCTATGTGAGGGTTTGCCTGATGTGTGAACATGTGCTGGGAGTGTGGAGACTGTTAGGATGTTTACAGTTGAAGCAGTTCTCCTCTCTAACAGATCGTGTTCATCTACCATCAAATTGGACAGACTGAACTTCAAAAGCATGGTCACTGAGTCCTTTTAACAGTAAAATATACAGTGTTAGTATTGATTATATTGATAATTCAGTGACACTTATTTGGTGTTTCCAAGTGTCAAATAGAGCGTTGTTCCAAAAAGCTGATATGGCTATATTTTATATATATATATATATATATATATAT
>LKNJ01004508.1:24771-35339 GCA_002120245.1 Maccullochella peelii
TATATATGTATATATATATGTATATATATATATATATATATATGTATATATACATATATAAAATAATATATAGCAATAAATTACAAAACGTCCTTAGTTATAAATTAATAATAGGAGAATTATAGTTTATTACAATTTGCATCTTATTTTCTTAGTTTTGGCCATCAGAAGCTCTTTTTCTATTCATCTCTGAGATGTCTCAACTGTTGCACAGCTCCATAAGGAAAGTCTGCCATGTCAAATTGGTGGAAGTGGCTGCATGTTGGCCTTTTCTAATGGTTGGCCCTCTCTAACACCCACGTGTGCCTGGTGGCGGAGGCACTTTGTGCTCAATTATGTGGTGGTGGAGATGACATGAGACAGCGGCGTGCTTCCCTCTGGGGTCACCACTTTCCCATATCAACACAAGCACAGGGTCAGTCTCCCAGCTACACCCCCCTCCTCTCTCCCCCGCCACCCCACCCCGGACTCTTTCTCTCGCAGTCTATTCCTCCACCTGCTCCCCGGAGACACACTCATTGTCCCCACGGCTATAAACACTTCATTGAGCATGTGGCAGCCCTGCGTTCCTCAAAGCCCTTCCCAGCGCTCTCATTGGCCCGGGGACTGTGAGAAACTCCAACAAGCCCAAGACCCACACATTCATATGGAGATTTGGGTGTATAAATACAGGGCAGAGGAGAAGGCAGCTCAGACTCAACTGACTCCTCAAACCGAGCAGGAACGCTCTGACTCTACAACTATGGCACCCACTGTTTTTGGACAAGCAAGCTTTTCTAAGGAACACCTGACTCCTGCCCATAAGGTAAACTTGATTTCTATAAAGTCACATGATCCCTTGTTAAACTGTTTTCATATGATGTGAAAAAGTTAGATTTTTTTCTAAATTAGTTTTCTTTTTCTTTTCTTCAGCTGAGAAAGCCAATGGTGGAGAAACTGCGCAGAGACCGCATTAACACCAGCATCGAGCAGCTGAAATCCCTGCTGGGTCCTGAGTTCGTCAGGCAGCAGCCCGACTCCAAGCAAGAGAAGGCGGACATCTTGGAGATGGCCGTGTCCTATCTGAGATGCTGGCAGCAGCAGGCCAGCGTGACCCCTGGCCTGATGACTGCCAGTGACGGCTACTCCCGCTGCGTACAGGAGGCTGTCAGCTTCCTGTCCCACTCCGAGGTCCAGACTCAGGCCCAAAGACGGCTGCTCAGCCACTTCCAGGGCCTGCAAGCATCCAGCAGGACCGGCCACAGTCCCTGCAACCTCTCCCCTCCTGGCTCTCCGCTCCATCAAGTCAGCTCCAGCAAGGGTGTGAGTCAGGCCAGCTGTGCTCTGTGGAGGCCCTGGTAGGATGGAGGCAGCATCACCTCCAGACAGAGAGAAAGACAACTACGTCTGAGAACGTCATGGACAGAAAGTTCACTCACTGAAGTCTGTTTCCTTTTGCTTTGGCATATATATATATATTGTTGAGTGTAGCGAAATGGGCACAATGTGCCAGTATTCCTTTGGAAGGACTGAAATGATTCAGGTTTTACTGAATATATACACCATGTGTATACACATTATACACTTTATAATTGAAAGTGTTTACTCTGTGATTATGGTAATTGTTCCTGTGGGGAAAAACAACTCCTGATTTTTTGTTTGTTTTGCAAACGTCACTGAATTATCTTGTTGTAACACCCACATTGGGTTGAAACTGTTGAAGTGTCTGAGACACTGTTTGAATGTATGTGTTTAAACTACTGTCTGTCTTTGATACTGAGTATCACTGACAGATACATTTCATCAACTTGGTGCCGATGAACCAATAACATCCCATAAATGGATCCCATGGATCCACTTTTACTGTAAATCGTATTATGATTATACTTAATTATGACTATATGTAACCATTATTTGGCCTATGTGTGAAGGAGTGTTACTGTTGTACCTGTTAACTGTTCAATTGTGCTATTCATAATAGATGTTTTTTCATCTTCAAATCAATACCTTTTATAAAGGCATTTTATGTTGCATCAATCTTTATTCAAATAATCTGTTGAATTGCTTCCTTGAGAAGTTTGCCTTTGAACTTTAACAAAAAATAAATGGAAAACTTCACATGAAGTTTTGCAAACATAAACAATAGTAGTGTTTTTACTTTTTTTCAGAAAACTGCAGTGCTGAGTGTCCGAGGGAAAAGTACATATAAAATCAAACATAAAAACTGTAGTTTGTGTGTTAGTGCCTACATTAAGTCTTGAATGACAGAATAAATAAACAGTGAAATACTGTATATAGGAGAGCAGATCGAGGTTTTGTTTTGGTCAAGGTTTGGAAATAGTTCCATTAAGGACTATACACTTAAATCCAGTTCAGAGAGTTTATCAGCACAGCATTCAGCAAACAGCAGCTTCACTATTGTGCTTTGCTCAAGGGAACAACGGCATATAACTAAAGGTTTGATTCCTGTAGCAGTCTGTTTGGGTAATGCTAAAAATCTGCTACTTTGTCAGGTAATCTTAGCGCATTCTAACTCTCCATGCGATGTGGGCCTGCCTGTCCTCTGGTTCTGCCTTTCTGGAGAGAGATAATCAAAACAATACGGGAGTGGCTAGGTATGCCTGAATCAATTCAGCTTTGCCTCTTTGGGCTTCTTTTTTTGCTTCGGTTGTGCCACAGGGACTTTTCTTTTGTTGCCAGGTTTGAATGGCAATAAAAGAAAAGAAATGGCTGTAGAATGGGTCACATGATGACTCCGTCAAGGACTGGTGCTGTACTGACAGACTTTTGAATCATTAATGTTATGAACACTGCAGAGATTTTTGTCTTTTGTTAATTTGTGTTAATGATCCTTTAAAAAACTCAATAAAAATGTTGATGCTATTCAGAGAAATCTCTGTCTTAACTGCAGGTGGTTTTGTATCTGTTTTTTGCCATCATACTTTTTCCCCAGTATTTCCCAAAGGGGATGACCTTTGCACAAGTGTTCAAAAAACTGAAAAACTGGGGTATGGAGACACCCCTGCACGTCACATGTCCCAGTCTCTCTTCTTTTGTGGTAGTCGTGGCACGCTGTCTAGTGCTTGAATTATGTCTCAAGTGCCACAAAAGTCTTTCACAACTATTTATGTGTGCAGAAGTTGTGGAGAACGTGGCATGCCTGGGACTTTCTCAGGGTCTAGTTGGCCAGGCCAGATGGCCTAGCTGAAGCTGCCTCCCCTCCCCCTTCAACAGGAGATCAAACACCGTAGCTAATGTGATGTGTAACAAGACACACTTCTATTGTTCCCATCTCTGGGCCACTAAATAGGCACAGAGTGTGGGAAACGGGAGATACCGCACTCACAGAGAGATGGCTGACGGGAAGCCGCTCTGCGCCGCCGCAGGTCTGAGCGATGGCCCAGACTTTATGGCAGGAATTCAGAGCTCCCAGGCTGCTGGTGGGAGGGGAACTCATCTTCACACACACTTGTAGACAAAGACCCCCAGCAGCCGTGTAGTGCACACTAACTTTCAGAGGAGGCACAAATTCACACAAACATGTCGACAATGAAATCAATGGAGAAGACAGAGAATAAAGCCAAACATGGACGTGACTTGACAGATTGGCAGTTACTGTGCTTTCAAATGCTACAATAATGGCAAGAGAGAGCTACAGACATGAATTAAGAAAGAGAGAGAAGAGAGATGTTTAGAGAGGTGCTTTGATGGACATTTAAAGCACCAAATGTGACACCAAAAATATCAACAGGTCAAAAACCTGATCAGAACTGTACAGGAGGCATGTAACTACATAGGCTATGTACATTTACTCAAGTGCTGTTTGATTATGCGTATGATTGCAAGGTGCTGGTTCTTTATTTGACTATTTCCATTTTGGAAGACTTTGCGCTTGTTTCATTATTCATGCATTAACCTACCAGGTACCAAATAGCTATTAATGCATTAATTATTTAACGCTCGTATAAGGTCCATTTAGCTTAATCAGTACTTTTCTGTGCACATTTTACTGCTAGTACTTGCTTACTTTTATTTTGCCTGATGCAGACTCGGGGTGGAAACGTTGACAACATGGGGATACTCTCTACTTTCCTTTACTTTTACTTGAGTAACATATTTGAATGGAGGACTTGGAATGGAGTATTTCTGTTGTGGCATTTCTACTTTGACTTAATTAAAACTTTGACTACTTCTTTCAGCATTGTAGATGGGTGTCTGAAACGTTAAATTAAAAGAGTCAACACAGACTAAAGACCGCTCTGTGGCAGGCAGTGAAGCCAGTTGACTTGATTTTTCCCAGATGGACTGGGACACAGAGTTTCTGTTTGTCCTTCAACAAAAGATCAATTAACATTCCCAGTGGAGCATTGAGGAGTGGCATGGCTTTTGTAGCTCATTTACCCTGATGTTGGGGACTGGTGGGAAACTAGGGAGACGGGACTACTCACACTGCACCCACAAGGCTGGCTTCACATCTGGGGCCAGCCAGTGATGGAGGCCCTCAGAGGCACGCTGCCAACCCGTACATAGTTCCATTAACTTGACACTAATTTGACACAGTTCATTTACAACAGGGTCTGCAGACCCTCAGGGGAAGTAAGACAAGAGCTAATGATTAAATGTTGCATACAGTTTTTCAGCAGAACTCAGTGACTAATATGTGACTAAACACAACAATGATCCAAATGTGATCTGTTTCACCACACATGACTGAACATGCAGTACAGTGTCTGACAAGAAAATTCTCACAGATCATGGAAACTAAATAACCTAATATTAAATATCCATAATTTGGAGTGAAAGCTACTTTTATAAAATGTTTGATGTAATTGTCCAAATACCAAAATAACTGACAGGCCTTTTAAAAATCAATGATAAACTAATCATTTTTCTAACTGAATCTCTATGAGGGATGCACTCAATGTTACAGGTGTCTCTCATACTGTATAATCTCTTGTCATTAACACTGACACCTGTGTTTAGGCCACTTGGGAGTACATTTTGTAAGTGTAAAGTAATATAAAGTCTCATATTTTTAACTTATTTCCAGGCCTTTGTACATATAACGCCTGTCAGTTCTCGTCATGTAGCCTAGGGCTTCAATTATTAGATATTTAATGTTTTTTCTGATATCACATGCCTTTCTTTCTCTCTGAATGTGATGTATTTGGTAAGAAAAGGCAATTGTGCACATTTTTCTCAATTTTTGTCTTTCTGCATGAACTTAGATGAACACACGTTTGAAATTAGCTCCCATCCTTGTTTGTTCTTAATTAGGGGGAGAACAAACTAAATCAAAAAGACGGGCTGTGCCTCAATAGGCGCACACGACATCACTTGTTGCGCTTTAACTGCGCCTCTGCACCGCACGCGGTCTTCGACTCGCGCCGCCAAGAACGTGCGCCACTTGCCTGCTTTCACACCTGGTGCACGAGTCAGCAGTAGCCTTTGATCAGTATGTCTCTCTTCAGATCATTGCAGTCTTTCTTTACACCTTTCCTGTGGGAAACCCTGGCGTTTTCGAGCCTGAAAAGAAAAAGTGAACTCTAACGTAGTTGGAAAAGCAACAGGTGGAAAATGAACTGCAGCCAGTTTACGTCTTTATTTGACGTTGATGACTTCCCTACATGCTCCTTACTTTCACTTTTAGTTTATCCTCCTCATTTTAACCTAACTGTGATAAATTTGTGACCAAAAAATGCTCTTGTCTGCGTACCAAAATGCTTTTTGGAGGAAGGGAAGCTTTCTTTGAAGAGAAAATGAAAGCCTACAGTTTATATTGTTTTATTGCAGGGAAGCATTTGGTCTTTAATTGCAGTTACCCCCTTTGAAGATGGTCCCTTTTGTGTGTATCACTTCCCCTTACTTTACATCTAAAAAAATAATAATTCTGACATTCAGTCCATGATGAATTCTCAGATGACAGCTTGATAAAGTGTTAATTACCTGTTGCTTATCTTGGGAAACATGCCCCACACATGCTCTCTGAGTTATTGACATGTCTTCCATTGTTGTGCTGGGAGTCCCACTGGTGTGGGAGTGAGTGTGGGAACCCCAGCCCTGCCTGAGCCACATGGCTTTGTTATGCTAATCTCTCAGTATAAAATGAGGAGCAGCTTCCCCAGAGACATCAGAGCTAACACTGCCGTCCAAAAGAAGCTGCTAACTTCACCTGCACAGACATGGCTCCCTGCTCCACCAACTACTCCTCTATTCACCACATCAGGGTCTCTGAGAAAGACAACATCAAAGTGAGTACTGGAAGGGATTTTAATGGCTTTGCATTGGCTGGTACAGTGCAAATGTCTGATTGTGTATTGCTGAATTTGAATCATGAGCTTACGTACCTGTCTCCTCTTACCCAGTTGAGAAAACCTATGGTGGAGAAGATGCGCAGAGATCGCATCAACACCTGCATTGAGCAACTCAAGGTCATTCTGGAGAAGGAGTTCCATAAGCAGGAGCCCAACTCCAAGCTGGAGAAAGCAGACGTCCTGGAGATGACTGTGAGCTTCCTGAGGCAGCAGCTGCAGCAGGGCCTCTGTCAGAGCGACTACAACCAAGGCTACTCTCACTGCTGGAGGGACTCAGTGCATTTCCTCTCTACTGGATCCAACACTGAGGCCTCTGTCACTCCTCTGCAGGGCCTCCAGCAGCAGAAGCAGCAGCTGCAGCCTCAGAGCCTGGCCGCTCGCACGGCTCACGGCGACGGCTACTGCCACTGCTGGAAGGAGACACTGCGCTTCCTGTCCGCCAGCTCCCTGAAGGAAGTGACGCTGCCGCACCTCCGATACCTCCGCGCTGCCCACGGAGCCGGCCGGGATGCCGGCCCCGCGCCAGCCCTCTCCTCCCACAGCCACATCCAGGCTGCAGGGAAGCAGCAGTCCGGCCCCAACAGAGCCGTGTGGAGGCCGTGGTAGAAGCTCAGCTCACTCTAGATCCCACCCATGGATGGCATGGAGCCTGCAGGAGACGGATCTCCACACCTTTCATTCAGCGGATCTTTCCTTTTCCTTATCAAGAACTTCTTTGTGCTCCTTTAAAGAACGAGTGGGAAGGACTTCCAGATTTCTTCATATTGAAGAAAGTGTTTTCCTCTCTGTTTGTGGACACATTGTCTTCATATGGATGTTTGCGGAGTACTGAGAGTCTCAGTGTGTGGACATGGCGTCCTGAAAGCCTTTCGTAAAGGCTGCTGGAGGCGTCGTTGACACTGTGTGTTTGCTCTGATTGCTGCTTAAAGTGATTGAATGTGAAAACAAAAACACTTTTCCTGTGGAAAAGTAAAAAATGAGTATTTGTAATCTCAAAAGAGAAATAAAGAGTTTTTCCAAGTCATTTTGATATTTCCTGTTTTCTTTTCTCTGTAGTGTGAACACAGATCATTACTGTCTCCATGGACACGAGGACACACAGTCAATCTGCTGCTGAGTGTGATTACAGCGATATTGATTAATCAATGAGAACAGGAGGTGTTGTTTCTGACCCTCGTGGGTTTGGAGGTCTTCCTACTTTCCCACAGCCTTCAACCAGGACCAGGCCTGGTATCATGTATCTGTGTGTGTGTGTTATAAATAACTCTGTCATCAGTTGTTTGCTTTCAGCTCATTTTAGCTGTCGTAACATCGTGACCTGGGGTTTAGTTCAGTTTTGTTTGTGGGCCTGATGTTGTGTCGGCCTGACCAGGACGGGGTTCAGACCTCAGTGGGGCTTCCCTGGTTGAATAAAGGTTAAATAAAATAAAAGTATGATTGGAGGTTTATTATACTTTCTTGTCTCCCACAGGACATATTTGATATTTGTCTGCAGCAAAACCAGACATCACAATAAAAACACATGGAATAACTCATGTGTTGAGATACAACAGATTAAACACAGACTGCAGACGTCTCAGAGCAGAGAAAACATCTGACACGTCTCAGCTTACATGCAAACAAACAGGCGGAGCGTGAGAAGCTGCATGAGGCGGCCTGTTACCTTTAAACCTGCAGCCTGAAACTGGACAGAACTCCAACACTCTTTGGACAAGCCAGTGGATTAAAAAGTACTGCATTAAAAACACACTTTAAAATTCGTTAAAAGCAGCGGTGGAGTACATTTATTCTAATCAAGTACTGCACTTTTTCCACTTGTGCTCCCCCACATCTCCTTTTACTGCACTGCATGATTCTGACAACAAAACAGTATAAAGATTTTATAAAAAATTTAATTCAGAGAGTTCAGGAAGAAAACTGCTTTCATTATTTCATCAGCTGCACTGGTCTATATATATATATATACACACACACATATACTGAGGAGGAGGCTGAGGCGTGTGGGACGCTGTGCAGAGGCAGACTCCACCCACACACACACACACAGAGACACACGCTCTCTGATTTACACAGCACATCAACACAAACTTCTCACTCAGTACAATAACAATAATATTAATGATAATACAGCTGGTTTTAATGTTGTTACCAGATGAAAACTTTAATTATCTCGAGCTGACGAGATAAAACACGTTCTGCGTTACACGAACTTTTACTTTTCAAGTACATTTTGCTGATAAAACTTGATGTACTTTTACTTTAAGTAGAATTTTTAATGCAGTACTTTTACTTACAGCGTAGTGTTACTACTTTACTTCAGTAAAAGGTCTCAGTACTTCTTCCACTGCTCATCAAATCTACTTTACATCAACTAAATGAAACCTGAAGACAAAGACTGTGTCCATTGTTGTCCTCTGTTGTCTCTCCGTCCTGTCCTCCCTCCTAAAAGCCATAGTGATGAACATCTGTTATATGATGTGCAAATCATGAAAAACATCTGGAATTAAAATGCAAAAAGGACAATAACAACAATAAGGAGGTTTAAAAATATAAAATGAATTTATTCAAATGTCAGCAGGTTAAAAGAAAATAACTTAAATTGATAATTCTCCTTTATAAAAGGTGACGGGTCAAACATGGAGGAGGAGTCTCCTCCACTACAGTCTGCAGCACTCTGAGGATATAACAGTCCACTCCACTCCACAGGAGTCAAACAGGCCGTTTACACTGTAAAGACGCAGCGGAGACACTAAAGCAACATGTAGAGTGTGGAGGTCCGTCTCCTGCAGGCTCCATGCTGGAGACCATCCATGGGTGGGATCCAGAGTGAGCTGAGCTTCTACCACGGCCTCCACACGGCTCTGTTGGGGCTGGACTGCTGCTTCCCTGCAGCCTGGATGTGGCTGTGGGAGGAGAGGGCTGGCGCAGGGCCGGCATCCCGGCCGGCTCCGTGGGCAGCGCGGAGGTATCGGAGGTGCGGCAGCGTCACTTCCTTCAGGGAGCTGGCGGACAGGAAGCGCAGTGTCTCCTTCCAGCAGTGGCAGTAGCCGTCGCCGTGAGCCGTGCGAGCGGCCAGGCTCTGAGGCTGCAGCTGCTGCTTCAGGAACACCACCGTCATCTCCAGGACGTCAGCCTTCTCCAGCTTGGCGTCGGGATCCTGTTTGTGGAACTCCTTCTCCAGCAGGACCTTGAGCTGCTCGATGCAGCTGTTGATGCGATCTCTGCGCATCTTCTCCACAGCTGGTTTCCTCAGCTGGTGAACACAACAGGAAGCTCGGTCAGGAACACACTCAGCACATTCAGGTGGGCGGTGCACAGGTGTCATTAGACTGAAGGAGAAGCGGGACTTACTTTGTGTCTGTCTCTGGTGGAGAGCATTGAGACGGGAGAGTCTCTGGTGTCGGTTGGAGCCATTCTGGTGGAGCGCAGAGCTTCTGTGGGAGAGCACGGGGAGCTGCGATGTGGCCGAGGAGCCCTCTCCTCTATTTATAGGCCCACATTAGCATTACAAAGCCATGAGTCCCAGGCAGGATTAGCTTTCCCACACTCTGAGGCCAGTGGGCGAGGCCCACACAACAATGGGAGAGAGGCATCAATTATCTCACGGTGGACTGGCCCTGCAGCCTCGGCGGAGGGAGCGCTGCTGCGGATATGTGGCGGTACAGAGCCGACACACTTTATTACCTGGGAAGCTTCCTGCTGTCTGATGGGATCAGGCTGCTGCAGGTGTGCAGCGGCGGAGACAGCAGCCTGATGAGAGCCACTAAACACATAGAGAGAACATGCTGGATTCCCGGCTCAGGTTACCTGCTCAGGTTACCTGCTCTGTGCACACCAACGCAAACACTGTGGCTCCATTAACAGGGAATAACATCGGTTTTAATAACAGCCTTTAAGTTTTATCATCACAACTGTCCTCAGTCAGAGATTAGACACATGCTGAAACTTCCCAACAGAAACAAAATTGTTCAAATGAGCTTCAACATTAAAATGATCCTTAAATGTTAATGAATGAGTCTTAATATAATATAATATAATAACTCTGCTGCATAAGTACTTTAACTTTTGATACTTTACGATTTAAAAGGTGATTAGTTATTATTAAAATACACATTGTAGCCTTTGTAAAGTAAAGTGTTGCCAGTAAAATAAAATAGTAATAGAAGTTTGTAATTAGAATATATAATACAAACTAAAGCTGCAGAGACGTGGAGGGAAAAGTAACTGTCAATTAAACACAATTACCCAGAGTCCTCAGGGAAGGCACACTTCTAC
>LKNJ01004509.1:14752-55175 GCA_002120245.1 Maccullochella peelii
TGAAGCAGCACATTTCCTCTGTCACATACTCAGAGGCTTCCCTCACACATGTTGTTTCTAACACAATGTGTCACAATGAGACCACGAGTGCCGTTCTTGCGCCTCGTGTGGACAGCGCGTACGCTTCCCCGTCCGCGCTCGGGGTCTTCTCTCCCCACCTGCCGGTGTGTGTGAGCAGAAACGACCCGCCATGTCACGTTTACGAGCCCTCTCCTAAACGGCGACTATGTGAGGCTGGGGTCTCCGCGCATTACGCGTCCTCCCCCCGGCTACGGCCGGCTGCGGGCTCTTGCGTAATGCACCCTCTGGAGGCTTCCTCTCAGCCCTTTCGATCCGAGCCCCCCATGGGTTGCACCGGAGAACGCTCCGGCTCATGCAACGGCGGAGAGGGCTCTGGCTTGGCTCGTCTCCATGACAGGTACGGCACAAGCAAATGTACGAGGTTCAACGGGATACTGGAAACAGTCCTGTCATCCCGGGGAACACTGCCTCGCTCTCAATTCAGAGCTACAGGAACTCCTGGAAAAGAATGCAATTTCCAGGGTTCCACAGGGGGAGGAAAATCAGGGTTTTTACTCCTGTTATTTCCTCATTCCAAAGAAAACGGGCGGGATAAGGCCCATTCTCGATTTGTCGCTGTTCAACAAATCGATAATGTCCAGGCCGTTTCACATGCTAACGATCAGGGAATCCAGTATCAGTACAACTGCCTGCCGTTCGGCTACTCCCCGGCTCCACGCACCTTTTCCAAATGCGTGGAGACGGCCCTGGAGCCGTTACGCGGGGCGGGGATGAGAGTGCTGTTTTATCTGGACGATCTGCTGGTGCTGGCTCGCCATCAGTACGTATGCTGCCGTTGGTTAGCAAGACCAGAAAATAACCCATCTGTGCTTTGGCAGAAGGCATCATCTGACCTGAGTGATCCATTTTGACGGACTCAGGAAAAAACTGCTAGAAAGACACACACACACACACTTAATATAAATAATATAAATGTAATAATGATACCACTGATGAAAGAAAAATCATTGCTAACTAAACATAACAGTAACGTTAAACTAGCGGCTCGTTCATCTAATGGACTCACATAACCAAATTTCTTCTCCTATCGCTTTGAGCCAAATCAATGTAGCTCCTGTTAATGTTAACACAGTGGTTACGTTTGCAGAGAATGCTGGTAATTTTACCATCTAACCACGAAGAGATTAACTTATTATCATTCACGTACCCTGCCCATAATTAGCTAATGTTAGGAACATATTTTTCATTTCCAGATAGAAAACTTTGGGGTCGTTACCCCTGTTTTGGGGACCCAAATTACCATGAGATCGTGATAAGGGTCTCGTGCTCCAGATTCTGTAGGAGGGCAGTCATTTTCCACAAGGTAAAGTTTGGTTGCAGCCACAGACACAGCAAAGAAGGCTCGTCCCCCTGGCTCTGTGATTGGATAGTGAAATGATATTCCTGATTGGATAGTCAAATTATATGTTAATCTGAGCATCCCCATTGGCTATTCAGGAGGAAGCGTCAAATATGGGACAAAAGTACTTGTTACGGCCACCACCAAAAACTCAAACATTTGGCTCAACCATGTGGCCAGCAACATATACAGAAGACGCCATTCCCGCCAAGATTTTATTAATAAACCAAATTATACTGCACATCAACCAAAACTATGGGAGTCTGGAGGCCTGGCCAAACATAACAGAAGGATGGGGTAAGTCTGGGCCAGCCACATAATGGGTCGTCGGACCCAGAACTTGCCCTCCCTAATCTACCAAAATAGTGCATAAACGATACTAACAAACAAAGCCGTGAAAACTGGACTACCAGACTACCAGATTTGAAGTGTGGCGCGACAAAGGTTGAGGGTTTTTTTTTTCTGCGACAACCGACCAATGAAAACTTGCTTGACTAAGACTCTTCTCATCGACTAACATTTAGTCGACTATTAGGGGGCAGCCCTACTTAGACGAGTCCACTAACGTTACTGTAGCATATTTTTAGTGTGATTGTTTTGACCACGGATAACAGTGCTGGGCTCGCTACATAATGTTAGCTACATTTATGCTGTAAGTAAGCTAAGTTAGCTGTTAAATCATCTTGCTAACTTACCATTAGATGAGTCCACATCAGATACAGCTACTGTAGCTAACGTTATGTGGCAAATTCAGTCAGTGGGTAGCTCAGCGCTGTTATCCGTGGTCAAAACAATTGTACTAAAAGTAACTTTGTGAGTGTGTTGAACGCCACACAACATTAGCTTGGAAACAACTGGGATAATGTAAGTACACAACTCAACAAAATATATAACATAGGTCTTGGATTTTAGACATTTTATTGCGGAAATGTTACATATTCTATCTTTAAATATATATATATATATGTGTAGCATGAAGGGGCTACAACTTACATTTCATTGTGAAACTGTGTTGTAAAATGACAAATAAATGACCCTGAAACAAGATTTTATTATTATTTGCCAGGAAATACGGGAGACATACTCATTGTTTTTGTTGCAGATCAAGTTGAAATCATCTCAGACTAAATCAGACTGTGCCTGTAAAAATAGAATGTCACTGTTAGGGATTTACTCAGGAAGCCATACCTTTGCTGTGAGACATTCACATCCTTGACATTCTTAAATTACATCATCACTCATGTATTGCAATTTGTTTATTTTCGTGGAGGGAGCATGTGCCAAATTTAGATATTCAGATTAGATATTCAGAATAAATAAGTTTAATGCTGAGAGGCATAAAGCCAACATAATTTGCAAGTCTAATGGTACGCAGTCCTGCAGAATCCCATACCACAGTCTTTAATATATTTAAATAACCCACCTAAAATTATCACACGTGTGTGGACAATGATTGATGCATACACATCACCCACTTCACCACTCTGGAAGACATTAAGGCCTCTAAATATTTCTGGCCGGGAACTCTTACATGTCTAATGAGGAAGCCTAGATTTAATATTTTCGCAAAAAGAAGGATGTTTACCTGCAAATGCAGTCGCTAATTGAAACTGTCCCAAAGTTAATTAATGCAAATCATCTTGCAACGTATGAAATTAATTCTTGCTAGAAACCCTCATCTGCATGGTTCCTTTGGAAAAACTGATGATGTTTATCCTCAACATCCATTTGTAGACTGAATGGAAACCTTGAAACCTTTAAGCTGCAGTCATCCCCTTTCCTTTGATAATGATGTGAGCTTGTAGTACCTGCGTTGTTTACTCCTCAAATACACACTGCAGCAGGCAGGACAGGGGAGGGGAGGTAGAACTATAATTTAGCCAACTGAATATGGTCTATTTTTAGTCCAATGCCAATTTTGTAGTATGTGAGGAGAGTCAATTAAGTGCCTGGCCTTTTCCCATCTCTTTAAATTAATGTGACTGCTGCATGTGTTTCAGCAGAGAAAGATCACTGCATTAATATGTGCACTGCTACTTCTTTCTTTGTTTTTCACCTCCTCATATTTTTTTTCTTTACTTCTGCCAGTTTTACCCTGTAATGTAATACACCAGCTTATCTGCTACTGTATCCTTGTCATCTGATATACATATAACTACTTGAAAATATCCCTCCATTCCTTTAAAGCCTTAAGTTAGTTGTCAGCTTTTCATGTGTTGTTTCTTTATACTTCTCTCAAGAAATTGTGCGCCCTGATTTATTTACTCTCTGGTGTGATGCATGACAAAGAGGATTGCATGATTTTTTTTTTCCTGTTTCCCTACTTGACCCTAGGTGTGTGTGAGTGAAATCTCTGTTTGAGATCTGTGTGCTGTGCTCTAGCCTTTAATAACTCTCTCAAGGGCAGGAGCGCAGAGTTTCAAAAGGGTGCTATCCATGACATGCTAGCAGGGTGCATTTTCCTTTTAACAGATCAGAAATTGTGGATCCAGTTCAGGCAGAGCACTGAAGTCACCCTTGCATCAGCCTGTTGGCATTAGCTGTTTCATTAATGCTGCACAATGACTGGTAGCAGCTGACTAGTAATGTCCAATCATATGGGTTTGTGTAAAACCTGACACATCCCTATTAGCGGGCATTTAGACCAAAATCAGCCCTTTGTTAAATCAATGCACTGGGCTGTGTTGGTGGGGGCATGTTGCTTCAGGTACTAGTGAGACAATGAAATACAATCCAGGAAGTCAAGCTGGAGCTAAAGGATTTTACAACTCTGGAAAGTCATCACGGCAGCAATTATTTTGTCTTTTGTCACGGCAATCACAAGTTTAACAGTAGAAATAATGCATTCGCGTTACAAAATAACCAGGAATGTGCACTTTCAACTATTTGATTGGCGGAATGACGATTTAACTACGATTTAATGTTAATGTATGTGTTTATTAAGGAGGGATTAGTTCTTCAGATTTTCCACCAAATGTAACCGTGTAAGCATTTAAGCATTTGAAAATGGTAAATAACTTATTGTGTCTCTGTCTGAAATTTTATTTTACTGACTATAAAGTGGTCATTAATTTTAATTTTATAACAAATATTTTACACTATTTTATATATACATACTGTACATCAATGTTTAAAAATTTGTTTTGTGAGTCATGATTATCCAAACTAAAAAATTTGGCCTCTGGTGTTTTAAAGCTTAACAATTGTAATGTATGAGCAGGGTTAGGCTCAGTTAATCAAAACTTGACTTTTTAACTAAACAGAAATCTCACACTGAAACTCAGGGAAAACTGAATGAAAAAATCATTAACAAGAAGGACATAAAAGTAGTTATTTGGTTGGCTTTTAATCTCCTACCATAGGATCAAGCTAAAGGTTAACCAACTAGCCACATAGCTGCTGAGAGTAAAATGTTGATAGATTAGTTAAATAACAGAGTACGCTATATATGACTTTGCTTTGACCGCCTTCCACCCAACTCATGGATCGCTTTGCATTAAGATGTTTTTAGCTAATGACAAACCATTCCCCATTTCTGTCCCAGTACGTCTCTGCGCTGATGCCACATCGTTTGCAGCTGGATTAACATTTTCTGATTGTTTCAGGCCTAATACTACTTAAACTACTAAATTGTTTCTGTTTTTGTCTGCTGATTTCTGACAGCAGGACTAGAAGGTAACATAATTTTTGACCGTCTTTTCTTAAATTGGTTTATCAACTCTAAAGGTATAGCTAATAAATGTGAATAAGGAATTTACACTATATGTAAGCAGGAAAAGTTGTCCTTAGGTGAGATCATTTTGGGGTTTTCAAACTTGGCTTGTCTATTTTTCTTAGGCTCTAAATTTGGATTTCCTCATCCTGAACACCATATGTTCATAATACATATATCTGCTCCTCGACGGACCAAAAACAACAAAGGAGTTAATTACTTTTTGTTGAAATTGAAATATTGGCTGTTACCAAGTCAGGTTGTGTGTGTGTGTGTGTGTGTGTGTGTGTGTGTGTGTGTGTGTGTGTGTGTGAGCATGCAGCTCTGTCCCCTATAGCAAGCTTTCTCATCCAGAGGAGAGTGGTGGCTGGGCTGAAGAGATTTACTTGTAGGAGGCTGCATGGTTGGCTCCCTGCCACCGATGCTGTACCAGTGCAGGAAGGTTTCTGCAACAGAAATGGTAAAAAAGAATCACACACACAAATAACATAACGCATAATGAATAGCTGACCTTTGGCTGTTATCCCAGACAGAAAGTGAGTACAGTACATGACCTGAATTATGATCATGTAAGCAGACAGCACCTCAATAAATATGATTTATGTAGCAAACATCTTCATTAATTCCAAAATTTCTGGACATTAATAATTCAAACACTATGAGCCTTAGGTCATTAGGCCAGTAATCCTTACTTGCCTATTTCACTATATTAATCTCTTAAAGGCTGAGTTGAAGCTATCTCAAAAGTGAAAGCGAGGCATTGTAGAGGTGCTGGTCAATAGCAGCTGAAATAAATTGGTTCATTTATGTTGTTTTAATCTTGTTTTGGGGTTAGAAGTTGGAAAATAGCTTTGAGTATCACATGGTGGATAAATGCCAATTATTTTTGCACTTAACGTTCAAATTGCACTTTCAAAGCATCCCTGTGGAGAAGAATTTTATAGAGCCACAACCCAATGCAGATTTGAAAACTGCTAGATCAGAGCTATTTAATGTTACAAACATTTCCTCCTCTCCAGAATTTTTAGAAGATGTCGGTGGTCTGTGACAAGCCTGGCAGCACTGATTAGAGGAGGACCATGTCTTAGGTTTGGGCAGGACATGTGTCAGGCACAGACAACTTCTCAGCTCTTTGAAACAGTTCACAGTTTCTGGAATGCTTCTTGGTTTTCTTCTCTGGTCTCAATAGACAAATTATTATTATCTCTAATGAAGAAGAACCTCAAAGTTTCAGTTCCCTACCAGTAAAGCAACTGATGGATCATTTAATCTTCGTGATGATGGGGTAGGTGGAGGGTACAACAATACTTGCTTTGAAAGTCACAATAAAAAGAAATAGAATAATATTTAATATCTTTCAATCTATGTATCACTTCAAAATGCCTAGCTGTGATATTATTCTGGAAATGTGACCTATGCCCAGGTTTGATACACGTTGTCTTATAGAGCATACAAACATATTTGTGGCTCAATAAAAGTGATGAATTTCACTGTCACCGTACAGATGTAACATGCTGCATCAGCAGCAGAGATCGACTCAAACCCTCTAAACAACATACCATATGAAACCAGATGTAAAGCCTCATTCAACTCAGCTGCCATTTCAATGGAAATGGTGACAGAGAGGTAGGACTGTGGCTCAACCTGCAGTGGCTGGAAAAAGACTCCAATATTTTCAGTGTTTAGAACCATCCCTGAACCATGCAGAATGCATGTACCTGGAGAACTGAACCAGAAGGACATTTCACCGTTTCATCTCTGTGGAAATCCTCAACTATAGTTTCTCTTCCATTTCTGAAAGCCACAGATGAAGCATCCTGATAAGTCAAGCCTGAACTCATCCAATCTGCTGCTAATCCTCTGTACATGTACGCACAATTTCACTACAACAAAGCAGCAGCTCCTGGGTATTTAGTGTGTAATTCTCCACCAGCAGAGAGTTAAACCATAATTAAGTCGCTGTACTGTGCATGTCCAGGTGGGCGTAAGACCCAAAATAGCACTGTTTTAAAAAACCAAAAGGCTGTGTTGGTGTGTTGCTACAGGTACCAGTGTGATAATGAAATATGATCTAGGAAGTCCAGTTTGAGTAACAGATCCATTAATTTGAAGGCTCATTATACACCAGAACACCGCACAGTGGTTTATAATACTTTGAGACTGGATTTTACAACTCGAGGAAGTTGTGGTTGAATTTATTCGATTTGTGTGCGTTGTTATTTGACGTTGCGTGTTGTTTTGGCAAATGTTGTTGAGCCAGGTTAAACTTTTTTTGCCGGACAACCCTGTATTGTTTTGCTGGAGTCCTCTGCGTCAGAACACCCAATGTGCCAACACAGTGGCATAATTGAAATGGATGGGGAAGCTGTGTGTTTTGATGCAGTTGCAATGTTGCAATTGTCGGTCTGAATGCACCCTAACCAGGGTGAAGCACATGGGATTAAATCCACACCTGGCATTAGTGTGCAACCCTGGAAAACACATCTTTTTCACTCAGAGTGTACACTAATACACATGTATCTTCCTGTGCTCATTTAAAACTGAGAGCTGATAGCTCAGCTTTCTCAGATCTGCACAAGTCTGAGTTTGTGCTTATATTCTTTTTTTTTTGGCTATTTGTTTGCATCTATATTTAAAAGTGACCCATTATGTAATTCCTCAGTGTTTCTACACTGAAAACAGCCCATGAATACATGAATAAACTTCAGACATAAACATTATATTAATTTAGCTGATGCTTTTATTCAAAGCGACTTACAATAAGTGTATTCAACCATGTGGATACAATCCAAAAATTACATGAATCATGCAAGTACATCAACTTCATCAAATATGCTGAACTGCTTCAAGCGCTAAATTTAGAAATAATAAGCTAGAAAAGGTGTTTCTTTTTTTTTTTTTTTAATGTTTTAATTACTATTTTTTTATAGGCCAAGGTGCAGCCTGAACAGCCAGTTTTCAGTCTACAACAGAAGATGTATACAGTTTCTGCTGTCCTGATGTCGATGTGGAGCTCGTTCCACCATTGTGGAGCCAGGACAGCAAACAGATGTGATTTTGTTGAGCGGCAGCTGGGCCCACTTTGGAGTGAGGGAGTCGTATTCAAGCCAGCAGTAGCAGAGCGTAGTGGTGTGATGTATGGTTTAATCATGTCCTGGATGTCGGATGGGCCTGAGCCATTCGCAGCACGGTAGGCAGGATTCAAGCGGCCAGTGCAGTGTGCGGAGGAGCAGTGTAGTGTGGGAGAAATTGGGTAGTTTGAAGACCAGTCAGACTGCTGCATTCTGGATCAGCTGCAGAGGTCGGATGCACATGCAGGCAAACCAGCCAGGAGCTTGTTGCAGAAATCTACACGTGAGATGACAAGAACCTGTGCCGCCTCCTGGGTGAGGAAAGGATGTATCCCCCTGATGTTGTGGAGAATGAATCTGCAGGAGTGGGTTGCTGTTGAAGGACAGCTGGTCATCCAGTGTCACACCCAGGTTCCTTGCAGTCCGAGATGAGTACACCACAGAGTTCTCAATGATAATGGAGAGGACATGGGCAGGAGATGCCTTCCCTCGAGGAAAAGCAGTTCGGTCTTGTCGAGGTTGTGCAGCCAGACATGCTTCTTGCTACCAACTGGGTTTCAGACCAGGGAAAAGACAGAATTAGTCGAGTATCATCTGCATAGCTGTGGTAGGAAAAGCCATGTGAGTGAATAACAGAGCCGAGTGACTTGAGCTGTGTCTCAATTCAGGGGCTGCATCCTTCGAAGGCCGAACCGAGCGTTTGTTAAATGAGACGGTCTGCTCTACAGAGGACGTCACCAGATGAACCTGCTATTACCCTTACGTCACAAGGCGCCGCTCCCGTCGCCTAGCAACCATGACAGTCTCTCTCTCTCTCTCTCTCTCTCTCTCTCGTCACCCACTGCTGTACTTGGCCCTGGTGTGTCCTCAGGGATGGAGGCAATTAGGACGGGGGGGTGGTGGATTGCCTCTCTCCCAACACCTCATCCATGAGGACAAACCATGGCCATCACAGAGAGAAAACAAGAGAAAAGGAAAACACTTATCAATCATGTTATCATGTGTTAACAGAGCAGGACAGACACAAAATCCCTGAGAAATCATTTACTTGGAAGCCCTATTTTGGGTTAAAAAAAGAAACGAAGAAAAAGGTGACAGTCACAGCTTGCATCCAAAAAAAAATAAAGCACAGAAAAGGGGTATTGCCCCGTCTACTGGTTGCCTATTAGTATGGGCTTTGTATAGGGCTAATTTAACTGTAACAAGATGTAGAAGTACAAGATGGTCAAATGGAGATGTTACAAATGGGTTAGTTGCCACCACCAAACAGCAACTTGAGTAGCAAAATAACCAAGTTCAGGTTAGCCGTGTAATCAATCCCAACGTCTGTAGTGTCACGGTTTTGGTCCCTGGGTGCTCTTATTTTGAAGTTCGGTCTTGTGTTCCCGCCTCCTGTCTCAGCCCTCAGTGTTTTCACCTGTGTTTGTACCACACCTGTGTCTCGTCCCCTCGTCAGTGCCTTCCCTATTTGTACCTGTCCTTTTCAGTTGGTTCTCGTCGGTTCATTGTTTACTGTTGGATGTCTAAGTGTTCCATGTCCTGTGTTACCCGCCTGCCAGATTACCTGCCCGTCTGTTTGCCTGCCTGCCTCCCTGCTTCTCTACTTACCTGCCTGCCTACCTGCCTGCCCTGTTTACCTCCCTGCCTTTTCCCAATAAACCTCCCTCTGTTATACCTCCAACCGCTGTCTGCGCCTGGGTCCTTCCCTCTCCACCACTCAACATAACAACTAGACTTTGAAAGTGATATTCAACTGTCTGAAAACCAAGCAGGGTACGGTAAGATATAAGTCAATCTTTGAACCTCTTAATGCGGGAAACCGAGCTGCAGTAAAAGCAGCAGCAACAGTAGCTGGCAACGTCAGTTAGCATCCCTAACGTTACGTAACTTTGCCTATTATTTTAACAAAAATTTTAGCTTTTAACCACCGTTTGCTTTTAACATTTGTATCATCAGCTATTCAGGGTGAGTTGAAACCCAATACTTACATTTAAAAGTGTACTCTTCCTCCGCCGCTGCTGCTGACTAAGTTTGGGGACGCCATTTCTCCAGATCCTTCAAATCGTAGGAAAACAAGGCCACATTTGAAGGAGTCTTTGAAATGGGACAGCCTCGTTGCACCGCATGTGACGCATTCGGTCTTCGAATGCAGCCTTCGAAGGATGTGGCCCCTGAATTGAGAAAAGAGAAAAGGGGAGGGGACCCAGAACAGAACCCTGAGGGTACAGTTACTCTGTAAGTGCAGTCCTTGAGGTAGGATGTGAACAAGGAGAATGTAGAGCCTGAGACCCCAGTTCTTGGAGGGTGGAGAGGAGGATCTGGTGGTTCACCGTGTCAGACGCTGCTGAACGGTCCAGCAGGATGATGATTGGGGAGGGCAGTGTGTGTGTGTGTATGTATATATATATATATATTATTTTTTGGGGGGGGTTGGAGAAGGAGGATTGAATTTTGGATTGAAAGAGCTTTTAGCTGCAAATAAGGAGGCAAGGATTGATAGGTAAGGAGGTCCTTGGATTTCCACCATTTTCTTTCAGCTGCCCATTGGATGGTTCTGTCAGCACGCACTGAGTCAGACAAGCATGGAGCTGCAGGGGTCTGGTGGGCCTGCTGAGAGTTGAGAGGACAGAGAAGAGGACAAAGTACAGTGCAGAGTGTCCATGGCTGAGTCGGGTGGCATGAGTGAGAGAGTCAGGTGAGGGGAGAGCTGATAGGAAAGATGAGACGGGAGAGGAGGAAGACAGGAAGCAAAGGTTGCTGCAGATAGGGACAGTATGTGTAGCAGAGAGTTAGAGAGAGGGGGAGAGTAGGATATGAAGAAGTGGTCAGAGACATGGAGGAGTTACAGATAGGTTAGTGGTCTTGGTGAATATTAGATCAAGTTGGCTACCAGCTCTGTGAGTGAGGGGGTGGGGTGGGGGGGGTTGTGAGAGAGCGAAAGAAGATAGTAAAACTAATAAGTCAGATGTTATTCCCAGAGAGGGTGTGGTGGGCGGTAGAGCACAACAATGTTTAATTTCACCGGATAAGAAACAGACACAGCATGAAATTTGAAAGAAGGGGTGAAGTGTAGAAGTGGGTAGAAAATTTAGCAAACCAGTGCCATCCCCTCTGCCAGCAGGTTTGAGTGTGTGGGTGAAGGAATATGCTGAGGAGAGGGAGAAGGGTGGAGATCGAAGTCTATGTGAGAGCAAGGAAGTCGCTTGCAGGAAGCTGACTGGCAGATCCACAGGCCCCCTGTGACAAGGTGTTGGGTGTGTCATGATAATGTCCCATAAATGTACATGGTTGATTGGTTGGTGGTCAGTTCCTCAGTAAAGTTTGGTTAACATGCATCTCATGTTTCTGGTGTCTTGGTTATAGTAAGATGTGATGTCGTGAGCAGGTGCATGGTCTATACTATCTATGAGAAGGGTGGCGTACAGGAATGGAAGATATACACATATCAGATAAGGAAAAAGCAGGTAAATAGACAAAGCAAAAGATACTTAGATACTTGCCCTGAGAATGTTAATCTGTCATCTAACTTCTCCACCCACGAAGGACTCCTGCAGAAGAATCCTTTGTCTTAGTATGCCACACACACAGCCCCTGCTGATTAGCAACACAATGAACCTGATAGTGATGGCCTGGCAACTTATCAACATGCCTAGCAGACAACACAGATAATAATTGAAGCTGGAGGGGGAGCTCAGAGTCAGTGGTCGAGGTTCAAAGTCCTCATAATCACCTCATTCCCTTCACCTGTGCTTCCCTGCCCATCTTCTCACCTGCACCTCATTCCCTCATCAGATACTCCCTATTCATACCGTTCCCCTTCGTTTGTTCCCTGTTGGTTCATTGTACTGTTTTCCATGTGTGTAGTTTTCGTGTTCATGTGTTGGATGTGTTCATTGTGCTTCTGTTTTCGGAACATGGATCTACCATTTACCCATTGCCTGTCTCCATGCCTGCTTGCCTGCCTACCTGTATTTGCATGCAAGCTGTAAATAAATCTTCAAACTGCTTGAGCCTCCTTGTGTGTCTGCATTTGGGTTCTTCCCCTGCCACTTGAACTATGCATCGTAACAACAAGCATATAAAAAACTCTGTGGTTGCACAGAAGACTTACATAAGGCATCAGTCGAAGTCTGCTGTTTCTTCTCGTTCTTTTAAAGTTAAAAACTTTTCTCCATAAGTGGATTTGAAAATGTAAGTATTTATCCCGAACCTGCATGAGGGGATTCAGGCTAACTTATTCCTTCGCTTGTTGTTTAATTTTTGTTTTTTCCTTTCGCTCTTATTGTCACAACTCCAGCCTACTCGTAGTCATTCATTCTGTTTTTCCCCACCACGTACTTGCTCCAGTGCTTCCGCCCAATGCTCCTGCTCACTGACCAATCCCCGGCTCTCCCCTACTAAACGTATTCTAATACTCTTTGTGCATGTCAGCCTTTTGTCATCCAATCTTCCCTCAGAGCTTTCATTGCCCTTTCTATCCACATCGACAGCCATCTCAGAGAACGAAAGAGGGAGCTAGCTCTTGCTGTCTGTCCCTGAGTTTCGTCACGTCCGCCCTCTTCCATTCTCACCTCCGGCTCCAGCCCTGGGTGCCCCCAGCCAATGCCCCAGAGGCAATGCAGCTGGGCCAGACACGGCTTTCCGGAGTGACAGCCTGCTGGAGAACAGGTGCCTGTACTGCGGGCCAGACTGGCCATTTTGTCTCCTCCTGCCTGGTCAGGCCAGCAATCCAGTAAATGTGAGGACGTTGGTGAGCTCTACAAAAGACCTAGAAATGCTCTCTCGTCCCTTGCTTCATGCTCAGCTGATCCTGTCTGAACAGACTCAGTGTCTCCGTGTTCATCAATTTCAGCGCTGATGCCAGTTGTATGGACCGTTCTCTTTCCACCCAACTAGGTATCAGCCTGGAGCTAATGTCTTCTGTCCGCTTGAGCATGTCAGTTATCCATTATGAAACACTCACCTTCCACTTGATAAGCCATTACCATGGTGATGATGGCGCATGCAGATGCAGCAGCCAGTACCTCCTTCAAACTTTGCTACCTCGCTCCTTTGTTGCTGAAGCATGTATTAACTATGACAGAAATATACTCATCTGCATTGGCAAAAGCAGAGTGGGGATTGGATTAAGTGCCGACAATCACTGCCCAACAGCATCTTGACCACCCAGCCAGACCAGCCTGACCAAGCGCTGCTGCGGGCGGTGCCACCACCAAAGGAAGAGAAGGGAGGGAGTCGGGATAAGAGCTAAGCTAACCTAGCTTGGATCTAAGGCTGCTAATGTCCGGTTGCAGCAAATTGGAATGGACGAAATGGGACTCAGGTTAACCCAGCAATGAGAAACTGAGACTGTTGTGCCTACATCTTACAGCGACCTGGCTCCATCACAACATCAAGATGTTGCACTCAATGGGCAGACCATGTTCTGTGCCAACAGAATGCGAGACTCCAGCAAGACAAGGGGAGGCGTACTCTGTGTTTACATCAATGATGCTTGGTGCTCAAACATAGTCAAAGTTGATGGACAGTGTCCCAGATATTGAGTGTTTTTTTTATGTTAAGATGAACACTATTTTGTTTCTGCTGTTAACATTCCACAGACGCAAATTAAATAATGCACTACAAAATTATTACTTTATCTATATTTGTATACGTAGATATGCATGTAAATAACTATATTGTCACAGCCCCGGCCATGCCTCCAGTTATTTCCCTTGTGTTTCCTTTTTCCCCTGTGTCTCCTGTTCTCCCATGTCGGTCTCTCTCTCTGTGTGTGTGTGTTTGTGATGGGCGTGGTGTCCTCCCTGTCACTCCCCTGGCTCCCTCCTGATTGCGGCTCGGCCTACTCATCTGCTCAGCCTGCACACCTTCATCATCTCATCACTCTGCAGTATATCCAGGACTTGACATTAGCACCCACCAAATGCGGGTAGAATTTGGCAGTAGCATTTAACACAGACACTCTTACTAGCCACTCTGGCGGGTGGCATTCTATATATGTTTTTATTTTTTTTTGTTTTGTTTATTTTTTTAATTGTAGTTTTCTCAAAAGGCATCTGAAAAAATGTGACACTACGATCCTACAACTCCCATGTGCACTACCTGCACACAGTTTACTCATTCTATTGGTGTTGCATGATGACGCGGGGATCCAAGACGCAGACACACACAAGGCTGGTGGAGAGTGGTTTTATTGAGGAAGTGGGGAGAGGTGAGAGGGGAGGACGCCGGGGAAGAGCGAGGACGGAGCAGGCGGGTCGAAGGTCTTTCCGGGAGACAGAGGAACGGCAACGGAGGTGGGGCTGGACCTGGAGATGAGAAGACATGAGGATTAGGTACAAACAAGGCAGAGTTAAGATCAAGTCTTTAGGTTCGTAGGTACTGAGGCCGTAGTGCTTCTACCGGTAGGCGAGAAACAATGATCTGGCGAAGAGTGGGTGGCAAGCCGGGGTAGAAGTACTGTGGATTGATGAGCTTGATGGAACACAGGTGAGGGAGAAGGTGCTCACGGGCAGGTGGTGAGTGATGAGGGCCACGCCTCTCCGTCCAACACAGGCAGGTGAGTCTGAGGAAAACGGGGGCAGGGGAAGGAAGGGAGAGAGAGGAAACAGACAGAGGGAGGAAGATGAAGAGCTTCACGAAGCTGGGGGGGCGGGAGCCCGGCGTACTGTGACAATTGGTCCATTCATGCCTTGCGTGAAAATTGAAGCTGCAATGCAGCAGCACATAACAGGTGTAACAAAACAAGGAGAGCAGACAACACATAAGAGAAAACCTGATGAACCTGAAACCGAAAAGGAAGAGGAGACAAAGAAAAGACTGTTCAATGAAAAGAGGAGGTCAGGTCGAGAATGGCTGGGATATGATCCAACCAAGAAAATCATGTACTGCGCTGATTGTAGGACGTACGACAGTGAAAAGGTAAAGGGGGTCTCTTTTGTGGTTGGGACAAGCAATTTTAAAGTCGAAATAAAGGACCAATTTCTGTTGGTCATATCGAAAGCATTGCGACAGTGTTGCAAGTCCCTGGTCCTCATGAAGTCAGCCGAGCTTGAGAAGATGGGAATGCTGTTTCGCAACGTACACGCAATAGGCAAGAAAGGTCTACATTCATGGACTATGTGTGTTAGGATCTATGGTAGTTTGTCTGGGTTTTTGGTCATGTGAGTGTTTTGTTCTGGTGTTTTTGAAAGTCTTGTTTTATGTTCATTTTAGGTTCATGCCTGACTTGTCCCTATGTGCTTTGTTGGATCATTGCCTTCTGTTACCTTGGTTTGGTGTTGGATGTCGTTTTCATGTCCCTGAGTTGGCTGTCCTTTTTGTGCTCAAGTGTTATCTTTGTTTGGACTTACCTGCTCAGTTGCCGGCCTGCCTGTGCTTACACTTGTGAGTAGAATAAATGTGTTGAAGTTATCAATTCTCAGTGTATGTCTGCATTTGGGTCCACCTCTTACTACCACCAACCAGAACCTAACAATGTGTGGATGTGCGAGTAAGTATTAAACTTGTATTATTAAACTAACATTGTGCTTGTTAATTAGCTAGCATAAACTCATAAAGTTTGCGAGATAGCTAGGTTAGCCATGTTATTGTTAGTCAATTTGTGTTTTGTCCAGGTGGATGAGTAAAAAGGCCTGAAAGTTGGGTGAGGCTAAGAGGAAAAAAAATGAAAGAAGCTTTAGCCACCACAAAGTTTCTGTCAGTAATGATGGAAGAGGAACTGGTGCATCAGGTGGGCAACGGCAGGGAAGATGGAGGTGCATTTTGTGGGTATTCAATCGGTGGACAAACCAGATGCTAACCACATCGCCAAGGCCATATCTTCAATAATGGAGACCGTGGTGTCAGGGAGCGAAGATGCGACAGGGCAGTGGCTACAGAAACTGGTAGCGTGTGGGACGGATGGCGCTGCTGTGATGACAGGCACCAAGAAAGGGGTAGTCAGCCAGTTTCGCGGAGACAGATTCATCATACATCGTATGTCCAGTCGACTGGAATTAGCCTACTCTTATGCCGTGTCCCACAACAATCTGGCAAGGAAAGTTTATGACCTCCTGAGTGCCCTGTACTCTTTCTACAACAAGAGCTGCGTGAACAGGTCAAACTTGAGGAGAAGCTTCGAGGAGATTGGCATGAAGCATCTGATGCCTACAAGGATAGGGGGAACTCGGTGGGTTTCACATTCCCTGTGAGTTCTTGTCCTCTACCCTGGCTTTAATGCTCAAATAAAAATCCAGGTACAACCACTAAATAGACCGTACTTATCATTAAGTGTACATGTTTAATATTTTATAGTAATAATAAAGTTACTTCAAGTTAAAAAGATGAAGTAGTCTCTCTCTCGCAATGTGTAGACCTGGACCTATGCTGAATACTGTGCTAGGAACAAACCAGCATGAGGGTGTCAGCCTAAAGCCATGTGACGACCGCTCCCTGAATCAGTCCAAAAACCACCTCATAGACCTGCTGCCAAAGACAATGGACAACAGGTTTGGAGATGTGAGCCATGGGATCCTGCGTGCCATGTGGATTACCAACTTCTGATACTGGCCAGAGGCAGACAGAAATGCTGGTGAGTTGGGGAGTTTTTTGACTACACACATGACCAGACTACACAAAACATTAAAATTTACTGATTTTATATGATTTTTGTATAACACATATTCTACATCTTATATCTTTATTATTGTCAATGGTCAATCAGCAGCTTGGCCAGGACTGCCCGGACATACTCCATGTGGTTGACCTCATGCTTTGCATTCCCGCTTCAACAGCTGATTGTGAGCGGACATTCAGTGCCGTGAAGCTGGTCAAAAGTGACTGGCGGGTCAGTCTTAAGAGTCAGACCTTGTCAGACCTGCTATCCTGTGCTTCCATCGCAGACTTTGATCCAGCCCCAGCTATCAAGTTGTGGCATGTTGGAAGCCTCCAGTTTTTAAGACCAGCTTTCATGGAGCAGAGAGACCAGCAGAGAATGGATGATTCTGATGAAAGCTGTGGGGACATTTAACTCTCTCTCTTTCTCCTTCACTCTGACATTCACATTCACACATACACAGACACACATGCAATGTAAACTAAAATTGTGTTTTTAGGACGTTTATGAATTTGAATTGATTAGACAGATTAGATTGTTCTCTGCATAGGTTTCTTCTAATTTGTATTATTTACTGCAGTTGTTAAAAAATATTTAAATAAACAAAGTTTTTTTCCTGCTAAATTTTTTCAGTTTAATTTATATTTTTTCAATTAATCTGCACCACTTTTATTATATGTAATGAGAAGCTACTCTTTTTATGTCTATCTTAATCGATTGCATGTTTTCAAACAAAACAAGCTTTACACACCTTATCAGAGCTGAATATAATTATGACTGTAGTTATTTACCTAGTCTAGAATTATATTTAGTATTATAGTATTATTTATCTAGTCTTGATTTGGGTGTTACAGTGATCATTTACATTTAAAAGGGTTGTAAAACAAGTTCAACAAGTAAATTGTAGCACACCATAGTCAACTAATCAAATAAAACGTAATTTCCCAAACAACAAAATTGTGGCTAGTGAAAATGCTGAGTGGCTAGTAACTTTGGAAAACCACTAGCCACAGTGGCTGGCGAGCAAAAAAGTTAATGTCAAGCCCTGAGTATATCACTTTCTCACCCACTCATTGCCAGATCGTTGTTTCAGCTACAGTGGTAGTTTCACCGCTTCGGCCCTTCGGCAATATTCTAAGAATCAGTATCCTTGTGTTTTTTGTGCTTGCACTCACCTTGTCTCCTTGTGTCCTAGAATCACTACTCACCCTGCCGGCTTAATCTCCTGCCTACCCTCTGGCTCCTGCTCTCCCTCAGCCAGCCAAGCTTTGCCCCTCTCCCTCACCCCTCACTCATTTGCATTTTCTGGCCAAATTATGCTCCATCTCCACCCTCCACCTTGTGAGCATCTACAATAAACCTCTTTTCTTCCTTTGCTGATCGCAACAGAACGATCATCTTCGAAACGAAAGTCTTCCTTTCATAGCTTTGTGTCTGAGATGAGGGCTTCCGTAGCGTAGCAGAATATTCAGTGGAATGCGCGTACTGGGGTTTTATAGGGGAGGGTGCTACCCCCTGATTGGGTGGCAAGTGCATGGACTTTTTCTCAGGTGCCGAGGCGGAGCCTCGAGGGGATAAACCAATAGCGAAGCCCGTTAGAGGGCGGAGCACGTACGACTCAGACATCTCTCTAGCCATCAATGTAGACAATCGCCTTGGTGAGCAAGGTAGAGAGAGAGCTAACCACCCTCTATCTTGGCTTCCCTCACGCCCCGCTGTGAGGGAGATGGAAAGCAACCCCCTCACTAAGGTGAAAAGTGAACACATGAGAATGCAGCCACTGGACTCCAGCCAATGTCAATTACCTTGTTGGGCTGAACCAAGTCGTTAAGGAAGAGAGAGGGGAGTGGGTAGTTTCTTGAGATTTAGTCTGTATTAGGCAATAGTAGTTTGTATTTTGTATATGGAAATATTGGTAAGGTTAAATATATAAATATATGTTTTAAAGGTATTGTGGGATTGTCTTTGTGACCTTCACTGTATAATGGTGCAGGAGACCGTCTAAATTTAAATGTGTGTGTAGCAGGAAGGGGCTACAACTTACATTTCATTGTGCAACCCTGTGTTGCAAAATGACAAATAAATGACCTTGTTTCCTTTCTTACTTTAATTCACAGGATGTGTCAGTCCTTTTAAATGACCTATGTAAGCTTTGGTTGACCATGTCTTTATTTTGGCTACCTGGTCTGGTCAGTTGCATGTCCTCTCTCTGCTAAGAATCTCCTTCTGTAGGAATGCAATCACCTCTGCATCTTTCAATTCTTCATCGACTCGTCTTTTGCTGCTCTACTCAAGAGCAAGATCCTCTGGTATCATCTGCAGCAGGAATGGGCACAGCAAACTGCTATAAGTCTCTGATACAATGCCCAGGGACTCCAAACTGCGTATCTGTATCTCACATTCATCTTAGAGTTGTCTCAGCGCAGCAACATCTGATGATCTCTTCACAGGGGTGAGGTTCAGCAACTTGGTCATGTGAGCATTCACAACGAGGTCTTTTCTGCTAAATATCTCCTGCAGTATGGCTACTGCACTATTATAATTGCTGTCTGCCAACATCAGCCCTGCTACTGTTTTTGCCGCGGCACCAATGAGATACGATTTCAGGTATATAAACGTCTCAGTTTTGCACAGCGCATCATTCTTGTGAGTAATCGTCTCATATTGATTCCAAAAGTCTCTGCATAAACTACTAACACCACTAAACTCAATCGTCAACTTGAGTAACTTGTCAACTAATCAACTGTGTAGTTGATTAGCAGCGATCTCTCTCCCCCACTCCTCCTTGGGCTACTCATGCTCTCACGGACATTCTGGATCATTCTGTGTGCAAGCATCTTCATCGTGATCACTCGTTCCTTGTATTCCTCTGTGTGTTATCTCTGCTTCCAAATCCTTCGTTGCAGTTCTATTCCTTGATCCAAATCCAACAATACATCTTCTTTTGCAGATAAATTGTCCATCAACTCACGCAAACGTTCAATATCAGCATTGTCCTTGCTAACCTCTGTCTCGATACTTTGCAGAAGTTACATCGAAGCTCCACGGGTATCTCCATGCTTTCGGATGAGTCTTTCCAGTTGATCATCCATTTCACAAGCTTGCTAGCTAGAATCCTGGGTTTCGGGACCAAAATATTCTGTCTTCACTAATCGTAGACCTGCAAGAATGAATGACAACTGAATTATAAAACAATGATTCCTTTACTGAAAGATGATGGTCACACTGCATGGAGACCTCCTCAAACAAAAAAACGACTAAGTGCAAAGCATTATTGGGTGCAAAGCATTATGGGAAATGTAGACATTTTTACATGTAAACTTAGACTTGTAGTCTTTTGCCCCATATCGGTTTCTATATATAAATCAATTATGTAAATCAACTAAAATATATTCTAATCTAAATCACAGAATATATTCTCCATTTTTTAACATTAAGTTACAACAATCAACGGCATTCTCAGACCTGCTTGAATACCTGTGTGTTTATTTATCTGAATGGCATTCTTATCTTCTAAGATATCTAAGTCCGAGCAGGGACATGTTGCAAGCATTCATAAGCAGTGTACAAACATTTGATAAATGGTTTATAATACACTATAATGTAGTTGGTTGTAAGATATAAGCATTTACCAATGTATAATGCTGTTGTATAAATAGATAATATATAATATAAAATGATAATATAGTAAAACAAAGTTCTAATACCATATTTCCTCAAATAGTGAGCTGGGCCTTTATTTACCTGAACTGCAGAATGTACCAGGCCTTTATTTGAAGCAGGCTTGTATTAGAGGCAGGCCTTTATTTCTAATTCCCTCTATTTGATGAGTATAATTGGTCGTATTTTAGTATGAAGCCTCGTTTTGATCCGCTCCTGTTTGCCCCATTAAAGTTACTGCATTACACTGCTACTTAACACTTCCTGTATCAGTTTCAAATTAAAAGCCCTCTAGTGGACAGAAACCCTAACCCTTCATTTCTTAACAATGCTTTTATTGTTAAACATTTGCAGGAAACGTTTTATGGAAAACACATGGACTTGCAAGTTTCCCATATGGCGCTTGAAATGTAGCTACTGCCATCTTGTGGTGCATGCACGTTACTACAACACACAGTTCGGCAGAGATACACCCGCAGTGACTGAAATCGGACAATAACACTTTAGATGAGTAATCCAGAACAACAGGGTTGAAAATATCATGATTATATTGTTGAATTTATTAAATTTAAGCGATACATTATGCTTACCGTAGTTGGCATGCACATGACATGACAGCCACCAGGAGTTTATCCATCCTTGTTTTTTCCCCGACCTATATTGATGGCCAGCCTTTAATTGTTCATGTCCAACACACCCCCAGCCATTACTGGAGATCTGGCTTTTACTTGACTACCAGTTTGTATTTCATAGGAGAAGTTATGATTGTTGACAAATACTGTACGTTATTAAACACTTAAAATGTCGTTATATCTGCATACATTGTTGTGTGTTATAAACCATTTATTAAACGTTTGTGTATTGTAAATGCTAAATTGGGGACTTATTACAGGTAACAAGTGTTACTTGTATGCCTTGTTAGTGAGGATCTAAATTAATTATTGTCAAACTTTCACTGCCTCACTGCAAAAGGGAATTTTATTTTAGATTCATTTACACTGTCTGTGTGGAGTCAGTATGAGGCAAAGACAAAACACTTAATCCATTTGACATTTGTTGTGAAGTTTGCTGTTTGGAATTTGCCTATGTTGTTAGGTGTCAACAGTGTGGTGTTCAGCTCTTTCACCTTACTACAAGATAAAGTGTTGTCATTTGTCTTCTTGATGCACACTTTCTCTCAGCCTAAGTCGTCTGTTTATACACTGCATTGTCCAGAATGACTTTTGACAGCCTCTGAACAAGTTGCCTGAACTGATTCTCTGATGCTGAGAGAGCTAGAGAGATAATTCAATTCAATTCAGTTTTATTTATATAGCGCCATATCATAACAACGTTATCTCAGGGCACTTTGTCATAAAGAGCAGGTCTAGACCAACTCCTTATGTGTACAGAGACCCAACAATTCCCACCAAGAGCAAGCACAAGCAACAGTGGCAAGGAAAAACACAGTAAAATCTACTTATCAAGCTTTAAGGAAAAGTGAGAGTGAAGCCCTTTAATCACACAGCTACACTCCAGTCTGGTCAACTGACGTTACTGTGGTGGAGAAATTGACATATTTGACGGACCTCTGCATCAGTGCAAAGTTGCATGTCTAGAAAGAAACTATAGCTTAAAGAGAGCTGAAACATTTGTATCCAGCATCATTGTAATTGCACTGGAACAATCATGTCTCCTCGAAATTACGTTTGTATACTACTAGAAAACATATTTCAATTGAGAGAAGTGCTATGTTTATTAACTGCAAGGAATTCATAGGGAGGTGGTCGGGGTGGATGGTGAGTGTGCAAAGTGCAGGACCCTGACACCGGAGGCAAGGGCTCAAGGTCCCGTCGGGGGCTAGGGTTGGTTAAGGTTAGGGAAAGATTGTGGTTTAGATTTAATGTTAAGTTCTGTCTCATGCTTCAAGTCAGCATTGACTTTTTTACTATATCATCATCCTTCCCCAATTCACCTAGTGCTGTGAGTGCCTAAAAATGTCATAAAAAAGCTTAATCATGCATCTTTAGTTGCTACGAGCTGGACATTGTTGGGAAAACAAATGTACATTATGTTAAGTATCAACCTTTTTTGATTTGCCAGATGTGAGAATTATCATGATCTGAGTATTATGGGTAGCATTACATTTCTTTCTAAATGTATTTCCTGTTAATTGGTAGAATGCAAACATAATTTCTAGGAGGCAGGGTTGACAGGAAATGTCTCAACATAACAAATACTAGAGCTTTTGTGTTTCACCACTCATGAATATACTGCAAGCATATTGACAGCTGTTCAAACAAAATGTTCAGATTTTTTTTTTACCACTTTAAGAAAAAAAACCCTCAGATTTGCGGGCGTTGTCTTCTTAGGCCACATTACTTTTTTTTTCTTGTTCATTCTGGCAGTCAGCTTTGACAATGGACTGCATGGACTGCACTGTTGCCACTTTCTATTTAGCTTTAATGAGGTCATGATAATAAGTTGCAAACTCCCTCTGTGCGTTCCTCTTTTTTACAAGAAGACCTTCATGAATAGGGGGAGGTGGGTTGGGGTGCGGGGGGCAGGCCAAAGCAGCAAGGCTTTTGAAGTTGTCTATTTCATAACACAGAGAAAATAATCTAAGCTGAGGAGGAAAGAAAGTCCCTGGGTGAGTTGAATGAGTATGGCTGTCTTCAGTAATAAAACACTGGATCTCTGAAGACAGAATTTCTTCTGAAGAAAACTCTCTGACTGTAACACGTGTCTGTTACAAAAAGGACCTAAACCTGAATAATCAATAAAAACTCAATTTCATTTCCTTGTTATTCCTACCAGCTACGATACAATTTTACGGACCAGGATATGACGACTCTGCTAGACACACCTTTACATGGAGTGCACATGGGGAATGTGTGAGGACAGACAGATTTGAAAGAAGTCCTACATTTTACCAGGTTATCTGAAACAATGATAACGAACTCTCTGGGCTTGTTAAACCTTAATTCAAAGTCTACTGCAACCGCTCATCACTGGTTGTATGCAGTTATATTCAAGAGTGATTTTTTCCTTCTCAGATTTTTCATTTGAATAATTTTAGAGGTTTGAAAAGGTAAAACTATCTAGTAATTCACAAGAAAAAAGCTTGATTTGAAAGTGAAAGCAAAGGCAAACTTTCCATTGTTAACTTTTATTAGATGTTTTCTGGTGCAACTATGAACTACTGATGATACTCTATGTTTTATTCCTTTATGTTGTAATTTTGTGTATTATTATTATTATTGTTGTTGTTGTTGTCTAAGTAGTTTTATTTGGGTATTTGTTTTAAAACATTTTTGGTTCTCTGTGTGTGTTGCTGTCCCTAATGGTTATTATGTTTTAATAACCAGACGATAGCTACAACTACAAAAACGAAACCCAAGTTCTATACAAGCCCTTTTGGCTTGAAGTGGCATTGTCAGCAGTTCAGAGTATTGTACCAACAATCATACTGTATGCTAAAAGGGCAACTGCTGTGTACCTGCAAACAATGGGCTTATGTAAAAAGATATACCCCAGGAACTGCAGACAGTGCATAACTACCCATGCTTATAATAAGGGTTAAGGTTGCCACCATGTGACTAATTAAGTCTGCTGTTTTAGGCATAGATTTCTACACTTTGAACCCCAATTGGTGTCCTTTATATTCAGCCAACATGACATGCTTCTATTTAGAGTCTCTGACAACAATTCAATTCAATTCAGTTTTATTTATATAGCGCCATATCATAACAAAGCCTCAGGGCACTTTTCCATAAAGAGCAGGTCTAGACCGACTCTTTATGTTTACAGAGACCCAACACATCACAAAGCTACTGAGTAAGCTGCTGGATGATGTAACCACAAATCAGCAGTGTCTACTTTCACAGGTTACAGCTGTCCCAGAGCTGTACAGTAGCCAGTCAGGTAATGGGCTGGTGTGGTTCATAATGCTGCTCTGTGTCTGCTTACATTTTGGATTCTCTTAACTTCTTACTTTTTGTGCTTATTTAGTATTCTATGCTGATTCTATTTTTGTGTGAAACAATGTGATGCATTTGTTTTTTTTCACTGAAATGTTTAATTTGTGGTGTTATAGCAAAGGTAGAGGGTTGTGCAATTATGCTAGAGAACATTGAGATGAAGGGCCAAAAGCCCACACAAGCACTGTAAGTCTCTATAAAAAGTATAACTTCAATTTGAAGTACCAACCTAACGCTACCTTGCTGGCAAACCAATCTCCTCATTGAAGTGGGGGTGCGGTGGTAGCGACACTCAGGGGACCCCATTTAAAGTCTTATTAAGTGGGAAAGTAGGGCAGTCAAACATAAGGACGAGCTCACTCTTAAAGCCATTACTGCCTTTAGTATTAAACCATTTAGGAGATGGGCAGAGATTACTGCAGCTTCTCAACTGGTTGAACTGGAGGCTCCACACAGGGGGACATAAACAGGAGAGAACTCGTCATCAGATGAGTCATCTTGTAGTTCAGTGGAGAGCTGTGCAAGTTGCTTCCATGTAATGAGTGGCTTGCAGCACTTCTAGGAGGGAGGGGGAAGTGTGGAGCGCTTTGTGTGGTCGGTCTACATGAAAGCAACATAAAAGAGGCACAAGTGTTGAGCACAGCAAAATAGTCTGAATTAATTTAACTCAGAGGGTGTAAAAATAACATTACATCTGTTTTCACACCCATCAGAGTAAATGTAACACTTGGTGGTTTTGAACAGATGCCCCACAGCCATATCATCTCTGTGTAGACAAACAGTCTCTAATCAACACTTGTCAACATAAAATAATCATCTCTGAAAAACCAACACTTATTGACATTGAATAATTTGAGGTGCAGAATGGAAAAGTCAGTCAGTCAATACACAGATATCACTCAAAAACATTTCATCAGTCCAGGCCTGCAGTTTAACTGGGAACCATTTGGCCCCTCAGGAAGTCAGTGTGCCTCTGTTCTACAGGCCTGTGAAGGAAACTGAAACAAGTTCTATGTACAACTCTTTTATTATACTAAATATGTTATATAATTTCCTTGTGTACAGGAACGAACGGTCCATTGGAGGAGTCTTCCTGATAAATTAGTCATGGTGGAGGAGGATAAACACCAGTCAAAGCAAATTTTCACAACCTGGCAACTCAAAAGTTGTCCTTATTAATGGCTTATTACAATTTAGAAAGCATTAGACAGGGTTTTAAAAACCATCAATAAAGCTGTTAGTTACAACTTATGATCACATTAGACTGAATGAATACACACACACACATACTGTAGTGGCAATCGAACGACAGAAAAATGCCACTTGAGGGAATTTGAAGTAATTTCAAATTCGCGTGGAGGTGAAAAAAATTAGGTCTGCCATGGCAAGTGCATTTGATCCTTTATTTACATGATCTTGGAAACACCTACACAAAGCTGGGTGCACTGAATGAAAATGTAAAAACGAGCTCGTACATATAAGACAAACAAAAAATGCTAACAGTAAGGCAAAACCAAAAAAACAGCACAGACACACACGCAGTTGAAAAACTGTGTGGCTTCCTGCGTTCTTAATTCCCTCCCGCTGTTCACCTGTGACTCCCCTATCTAGATGACGTGACTGATTACCTGCCTCTGCAGTACCTTTCCCAACAACCAGGATCCGCGAGGGGCAGTAGAGTCCGCTATAATGACAATGTCTCCTGTGACAAAGCTTTTCTTTTCTTGTTGTTCCTGTAACAGTGGTAAGTACTCCCGGATCCATCTGTGCCAGAAGAGATCTGAGAGGAATTGAACTTGCCTCCATCGTCATTTGGTGTACAAGTCACTTCTCTCAAAAAGCCCAGGTGGTAGAGCAGGCTTTCTTTTCAACAAGAGGATGTGATTTGGAGTCAGGGGTTCGAGATCATTAGGATCATCTGAGAGTTTGGTGATGGGACGATCATTCAATTGGGCTTCCACCTCGCACAGAAGAGTTTGCAGTCCGTCATCATCCACACTTTCCTGATGAAGTACTGAGTTCAGCACCTTTCTGACCATGTGAATGATTCTTTCCCATGCTCCACCATGATGTGATGCGGCAGGAGTGCTCCATTTCACTCCAAACTGAAGTAATGAGTTTTAAATTTTCTTGTGATTCAAGAAAGTGGTAGTATTGAATTGAAGTCTTCTTGAGTTTTTGAAGAAAGGTCTCCATTTTGTAATGGACGCAAAAATCAAAGATTAACTTCATGAGAGATCACTAATATGTTAGATTACATTGATTACTTATTTCACAGTGACATGTTCATTTACGCTTAAAACATAATAACATTCATATTTATGTAATGCATATCCAATCCAGGTGTCAACTGTACATTTTTCATGCTTATGATTTTTCAGGTTCTTAATAGTTTAATGAAACATCTTATCAGAGTTATGTTTTTCCGGCCAAACTAAGACCCCAGGCAGATGACATGCATGACCACTGCGCATCCGGTGCAGGATGCATCGTAGGTTACAGTGTCCACATGTTTGTGTAGGACTAGCAGTTTTGGATATTAAAGAAAATAGTACAATGCATTCTTAAAGCAGTTAGAAACAATAGTAGAAATTAAGTAGAGAGTAAAAGGCATTGTTGGATGTGATGATAATGTCCTCAGCCTTTGTTGGGCCATGAAGAATCCCTGAGCAAGGAGAAACACAGGGGCTGCTATACCCTTGATACATTTTTAATGAGCCTGTCTTTGCTCCGCTCCCTGCTATTTCAGGAGGATCTTCACAGTCAACACACATTTGATCATGTAGGCACCTTTTGTCTTTGTTATTTGCTGTGAGAAAAGACTCAGTGTTGATGTTTCCACTGACCAGGCATGATAATATCTATCACTTCAAGTCTGATATTACATCAGGTACATACAGATCAGTCTGTAGTAGTAGAAAACAGACACATTTTATGTTGTTTTGGCTCTGTATTTATGCACATATGAATTGGAATGAAACCATGACCATGAGGTTAAAGCACTGACTCTCTAATGAGGCTGCTTACACATACATCAGATGGACAGTGTAAGAACTATAGTCCCTACTATGCACAGATGTAGCCCATGCTAGAGAAGCAGTCAAATCTGGTTAGAACTTGGGTTACACAATTCAGAAAAAGCATGTAAAGCTGAAAAGTTCTCACTAATGTATTAACATCATATATTATAATTACACAGACCCCTGATGTTTGGGGACCAAACTGTATTGGATAAGTAAAACTAAAATAAAGACATGATATATGAACCATTTGGAGTCCTTTGCAGTAAACGTCTGTCTGAAGTCTATGACCCAGCAAGTAAAACATATGTTCAGGTGGAGTAAGGTGACAAGAACATTCCATTGTATGACAATAAAAATGTCTTGGTTTTCTGCATTGTCCTACAATGCAAACCATGTATCAAAAATATAATTTCCTCACTGTTTACCCAATATGGATGTGAACAGCCTTAGAGCTGAAAGTCCGCATTTTAACGTCATTGTTTCATTTAAAAACCAATGTGCTGGAATAGTGAGACAAAACAATAAAACATGCATCACTGTTCAAATACCTGCAGTCTGCACAGTATGGAAGAGCACAGCCTCTCTTTTTGGCTCTTATTTGATATTTGAATCAATCTGACCTGCAGTTACTTAGAATTTGTCTAGGTTGTTTTATTCAGTCATTTACGCATGGTTATATTCTATGTGGTATGTTTTTGGTACTTTCAGTATACTCTATATCTGTTTACCTTGCACCCACAAATCTGATTGCTTAATGCCATAATGTTTTCAGTAACAAATGATTATGACACATAACCTTGTTATAGATTGTATGAATTAATTACCCCATCTGCTCTATCGGTGAGTGTAAAATGGTGAATGCTGTTTCTGACTATTCTTGTGGGCCCTTTTTTCATCTGCCAGAGGTTATACTTCAACATTTTTTTTTGCAGATTATGTTAAATTAATAATAGGCGCTGTGTTACTAATGATGATATTTATGATTGAATTAGGTTGTGAGGGTATTTCATGAAAGTTTATTAGTCTCTTGATTATTAGTCTCTTGCTAATATCTACGTATATCATAATGCATCCTATAGGAGCACTTTAAAGGGTATATCCACACTAAATCACATTAGACAGAGAAGTACTGCTACACTACTCTCTTTGGGTTCAATCATGCTGTACTTTACTAACACTGATAACACAGCAGGATTTCAATGAGCTTTCAAAGACACAACACCTACCGTGGCACTGATTAGGATGCATTGTTGATTTAACTTTTAATGATAGAGTCAATCTTCATCAACATACAATCCTCCATATCACCCTTCCAACTGACTGGAGTTTGCCTGTCACAGACAAGCAATTAACTTTATTTATTTTTTTTCTGAATAATTCCGAGGACTATATAGTAGATAATGATGAGTTACTAGAGAACAGACTGGGAGATACTATATTAATGAATCATTAGGTAATGATTAGTTCAAGTATCCATGAATCGGAATAACGACGACTTTCTTCATAGCTCGTTCCTGATTAGCTCTGAACTAGTAGCCACTCATTCATTACTAATGACTTAATGAGTTACTCTGTTTGTGGACCTCCAAGTAAAGTGGTACATCATACTGAGTAGTTACAATGTAGTCCTTCATTACTTCATGATTATCTGACCGTTACTTTGTGGAAGTTTTGATTGGACTAATTAACTATTAAAGTCCAATCACAACTTATATAAAGTAATGGAAGTTTTGATGTTTAACTGTTCATATAGCAAACAGTAATATGACTATATACAGTATATTACATACAAAATGCATTCAGCATTCAGCAGTCATCATAAGTGTGTCTCCGTGGCAATGACAAGGTAAAAAGAAATATCATCTAAGGGCCATCAGCTGTATACTCATACCTTATACTAACATTACACATACTAAAAATGTCATACTGTTAGTATGTAGCCTACTGTGAGGAATGTGGACACAGCTAATGTCTTTTTGAAGATATTAGCATGTAGAATACACGAATGAGGCGAATTTCGCTTCATTCGCGTATTCGCATCGCATAATTCACGCCATTCATGTCGCCTGGTGCAATTTTGCGTCTATTTGCATCTTTGCATTGACTTTGTATGTAATCTCACCGCGAGAACAGTTCAATTCGCTTTTGGTGGGAACACACCATAAGGGCCCTATTTTATGACAGTGTATGGTACATTGTTGGGCTTTGTACAGGTTATGTGGCATTTTGTTTCTTACACTGCCTTACATTTGGTATTTTGGTGACTTGTCATGAATCTGACAAGAGTAGAAGGTGAGGCACAATTATGTCAGTTATGACTGATTAAAAGTGCATGACATGAAATGTGCAGGTGTTTTGTATGTTATTTTCATCCCTTGACCAGTTTAAGAACTCACTCAAAAAAAAAGTGCCATATTTGTTATTTTTAAGTTATTTTCCTTTTTAGAGAATTGTTTTGCTGGAAAAGCTCACAGACTGTTTTCTTCCATCATAATCCGTCATAATCAAAGCCATGTGACCACTCTCTGTGTTTGCACCATGTAGTGCTCCGTGTCATGCTCCAGTCACTCATGAAAACAAAGAGACACGAGTGTCTTTTCTGGTGGACCTAATGTCAGAGAAAAGGTTAAAAGTACTACACAAAAATGCTCATTTTTTCTTAAATGACTGTAATCTTCTTTTAAGGTCTTATGTGCATTGTTCAGGGATAGTGAGATTTTTATTCTCTGTGGCATTAAGATAGTACTTTCTAAAATATCCTTAAAGGAGAGTTTAGGTTTTGTGGCTGCCATTTGCAAAGTATATCTCAGTTAGGGTCTTTCGTAATGATTATGATTTACATTGTTTACATTGTTTCAATCATTACTATATAGGCTACATATAATAGCATATGCCCTAAATTCATATGCAATTCCTCCATCACCTTGATTGTAGGATCTACCATGTTAATTCATTTCAATTCATTTAAAACAATCTATTAAATTGTATAACATTTTAAAAAATCAACTAAAATTTGCACTGCTAACTGATAGCTGGAATCAAGTAACAGATACATAATTTCAGAACTTATGTAGTTCTATGGTTTCACTCACTTTTCTCCAAGCCCTCTCTGTTTTTGGTCTGTGTCTGTACAGTAAAGACATTGAATCGTAGAGCCCTGGGTGCCCACAGACAGCACAATATGTTTGTCTTTGCATTGACTTTGTATGTAATCGCGCCGCATGAAAAATTTGCTTTGTGTTTTGTCTGAACACACCTTTAGACTTATAAACCTTAAATAACTATGTATGCAACTGCAGGAAGTCCCTAAATGCATATTTCCACCGTTTGAAGAACTTAAATGACTGTCCCAGCTTACCCAAAGCATGCTATCCCACATTCTCAATCAGATATGATAAAGTGGGACAACTAAAAAATGTTTGGAAAAAAACCAAACTAAAACACATTTTCAAAACTTTAATGCATATTTTGTTGCTTGAATAGATCACAAACATAATTTGATAACAATTAGGAACATTGTCTTATTTATATCCTTAACATTAATCTTGTATAATATCTATAGTAAAAGTCCTGTTGACTAGATTTTGTTAAAACAGGAAATAAACACACTGGAGCTTAGGTATCTCACATTACCCAATGTCCCAGGTTACCTGAATTCACCCAATGTAGTACTGAGACTTCTGGTTGATTATTTTATAGTTTTAGTTTGTGGTGTGCAGGGCAAACATTATAGGCTATAGTGTTTTTATATCCATTAAAATATATTGGATGGAGTCCTTTTTGACCTATATATTATTGTCACGTATTTGTATAATAATCGTATGAAATGCATCACACTATAAGAACATAAGAAAAAGAGGGGCAGTACAATGTCATGTTTGTCCTGTAGGAAGATGCCTGTGTCGGGACGCAGCAGTACTGTATGTATCATGTACTATAGCCTATGTATACGTCCATATTAACTGTAGAGGTCCCCCTTTTAGCGGCTACTACAGACACACCTTTGTTGCACTTCCTCTTTTGATTTCCACGCAGGGGACCACAGGGCAGGGCGGACAGAGAGAGGCTGCGTGTGGACTCGTGCACTCCAGGGAAACACCCCGCACACGAGCTGAGGGTGAGCTCAAGGAGAAGTCGCTTTGCTGGTGATCAGTATAATAAAGCAGGAAGATGCCACTGCGCTTGAATGAATGAGGATGCTGACGCTGTATGCTGCGTGGTGTGCTGGAGACATGCGGCACTCTTCACTCCTCCGCCAGGTCACACTGTAGTTACTGTAAAGTCGATCCAGTCAGTCACAGAGACATTCTTCATACTCTCTCCTCTCCTGCTGGATTTGTCCTTGCTGGATGCCGGGATGCCTGCTTCTCCTCTCATCACACTGCTCTTCGGTAAGTTCAATGTATGTTCCCGGCTGCAGTTGTGATCGCTGATTTTGTGCTGAAGAACACTATTCGGAGATGTGCGTGTGTGTGTGTGTGTGTGTGTGTGTGTGTGGGGTAACGCTAGTAATCTGTTTGAGAGTTTATGATAAGCAGTTTCAAAGAGTAATGTGCAAATACCACAGAAACACAGAAAGATACAGGACAAAATATTGCAGGACTTGCATATTCATGAATCAGTTTATCGTTATTGATAACCCTGTCCATATGGAAATGTTAAAGAAATATGAAAATATAACATGAGCTATTACATTATAATAGCTCATACATTATTATTTCCATTGATATATTATTTTAAGAATATTATAGTGATGTCATTGTTGACTTTTAAGTTGCAGAAAAAGTAGGAGTGGTATTCAAAGGTCACCACTGAGTACCATGGTCACTAAACAAATTACTATAGAAATATCAGGAATGGTGTATTTTGTAATTCAAAATGAACAGTGTGTCATTATTGAAATGGATATGTATTACCAAAAATCGCAATGTTGTCCAGTCACTTTAAGGTCATGAAACCCAATACCACGCTGGTTGTTTGTATAATGACTGTAGTATTTGTTTTCACTGTGACAGTACACTCACTGTAACAGCTGGAGTGCTGACATTCAGCTTTGTGCCTTCTGAATGAATGAATGAAGCATTATGTTCAAGGACATTATTTTCTTTCTCTTCAGTTGTTTAAGTCAAAGGCTAGTAAAAAAAAAAAAAATCCACAGTAGACTTGATTAATCTGACAGTTTTAAGAAATCCCATCTCAAACTTGACGCCCCGCAGTGTTCCTCATCTAATTAATGAACACTAGTAACTGACCAGCTGGAAACCACAAAACAGAGACTGTCTGTCATGTTACAGTGTGGTGCTCAGCCTGGAGCTGCAGCACTAGCAAATCATCCCATCCTGGATTTGTTGCATGTGTGTCTGAACTGAACCAACTGAGCCATAATTGTGTAGCTCTAAACCAGAAAATGCACTTTTATTTACAAGAAAATCATTCTGGCTGTCAAAGGCTCCTTTTCTATAGTTCACAATTCACTCTTCCTCGACCCATACACTGTTCTAAAGGAAGCACAAAATCTCTCTTCCTCACTCGTCTTGTGTTTCTCTCCCCCCTGTTTTCTGTCTCAGTAAAGCTGTTCCAGTGCAAAAAAAAAGAAAACCTGATTAGGTGAATTAGGTGCTGTCCCGGTTTAGAGATGTGTGGTGTCTAGAAGATTACATGTACATCCCTCAAAACTTGGGTCAAAGTGTAATAGTTTACAATGTGCTTGTGTGATCAGAAAGATTTTTTTTCTGCAGTGAAAGTTATATTTTTCCAGGTCTCACCAAATGACAAAAATTGAATACCTAAAGTCTTATACGTATACATACTTTTACTTTGGTGCAAAGAAAATAGAAATCTATCAATATGCATGGTGATATTTTTCAGCAGCTCTACAAAGTTTACCACGCTTGTTTACTTTGTTAACTAAGCAAATCATGAGTAGATCCACTGTGAAATGCACTTCTATAGAAAATAAACAGGCCCCTCCTTGGTTTCCACTGCCTGTGTGCGTGTTAGTAAGCATGCATCAGACACGTGTGAGCATATCCCAGCCTCACACTCAGCCGGCGCAACAGCACAGGGCCATAACGTCACAATTAGTCCAGTTGTCCATGGGGTGAGGGGAGCTTTCATTAGTTGCATTATGGGAGCGAGTTCGACAGGCCATGGCAAAAACAGCATGTTCTACCTCATGGCGCTGCGGTTGAAAACTTGTTCTCGTTTTTGCCACAAATTAAATGCAGCTGAATCAATCTGATGGAGCCGTAATTTGATTTTAGTTTTGAATGAAAACAGATGCATTTTCTCTGAGAGAGTGTAGCCACTAAGCCCTACATATTAATTAGCTGACAACATATTTGAGGGTGGCCTGCATTTTGTGCAGTGCTGTCTTTGTGTTAATTCACCTCAGGATTGAAGTACAGCTCACACCCTAGGTATGAAGATTTCCAAGGCATGCTGTGCTGAAAGCTATTATCATCCAACAACTGCCTGCTCTTGTGACCTTGAAAATGAAGGTAATACAATGTCCTAGGCCAGTATCATAAAATTTAAAGGCTTTTTAGAGGAGAATTGTTATCCATCATTCATGCTGAAAACAGCAAAACTTAAATTGATTTCCTTATTGTCAGAGACTGAATGAATTACTATTGCAGGATTTATGTGCCAAGGGGATAATGAGGAAATGAGGCTCTTGTGTCCTTTGGGCTGGACATACACTCTCCAGCTCTTCCCTTGGATTTGTCACCTTCACCCAGTTGCTTTTCGTTTCACACTCTATTTTTAGTACACTTTCAATGTGACCTTTATGATACTCATTTTTTTTGTGCTTCCTGCATTGCCAAAAATATCACAGATATCCTCAAAGATCAGCTGGAGCCAGTAGCTCCCGTGTCACCTGACATGTACTGTATGTCAGGCGCCTTCACAGAGTTGATCACACTAACAATGAGTTAAGCTGTATCTGTCCCCTTGTCTCTATATATAGAGGAGATCACCAGCGGCAGGCCAAAGGATCTGTCAAGTGTAGAGATGACAGAAGTCTCCAGTGCCAGAGGTTAGGATGTGACATCTTGCAGCACTCTTGCCTCAAATCTCTGGCAGCCGCCCTCCCTCGTCTTCCCTTCAGCCCTCTCTCTTTCCTTCTTGTCTCCTTTCCGCCTCTGCAGTGTGTCTCATAGGTGACGTTGACAGCCAAGAGACTCAGATAGCTTTAGATTTGTTGTTGTTCTTTGGGATGAGGGACTAGAGTGTCCATGGACTTCACTCCCCCCCCCCCTTTCGGATGCACATGCCATCTCTTCTTTGTATCAGTCCAGGTTCACCTTGGGCCTTACTGCATGCTTGCAAGCATCTCACTCAGGTGCCCATCATGTCAGACACTTTAAGTTAGTCAGCAGTTAAAGTGTCTGACATGACAACAACTTACGCTTTACAATGAATGCCTAAATGTTATAAATGTTTCACCCAATTATATTTTCTCACTTCCCTTGTTATCTAGCCATGCATGTAGTTTTTGTTTTATTTGTCCAGGTTTAAGATATCCATCCAGATATCTTTTTTCATATCAAATTCATCTTTAACCCAAATTAGCTGATAGCAGAAAGAGTTTGTATGACTTTTTATTTTGGTACTATAGAAGTTCTCAGTTTATATACAGCCATGAGTATTATTACAGTACTATCTCAGGAGCTGCCACAAAATTACCAGTATAGAATTCTCTGACAGCAGATGCATGATGTGATCCTGTGGAACTCACTGGGGCTGCATGTGTGTGTGTGTGTGTGTGTGTGTGTGTGTGTGTGTGTGTGTGTGTGTGTGTGTGCGCGCACAGGCATGTGTGAAGGGTGAGTTTTAATTAGCTGAGCGAAGCAGCAGGGGGGAACTTCCCCTTACTGAGCACCTCTTCAGCCAGCTGACAGAAATCACTGTGACAACGTCTCTCTCCCCTCTCTCCCCCTTTTCCCCTCCCTTACTGCGCACACTCCGTCCATCTAAACAACCAAAACCAACTCTCTTTGTCTCTCAAAGGATAATTGGAGACTTTGGGGAGAAGCTATGAAATCCATACAAGCCAGTAGCTATTTATAAAATCAGCTGTGTTGCATCCAAAGAGATTCAGACGTTGTATTTATTGCACTGAGGTTAAACGCTTCTACCATATGCTTACTTACATGACAGGTCCTTGAGGAGTTTGCACTAATTGCTCATTTTAATGAAGATATGTATTTTTTGTGTTTATCTATTTCAAACAGATCTCAGAGGACACCCGGTGAAAACAACAGGCAGAGAATATGATGTGATTTTGATTTATTTCACTCAAATATTCAATCAGGTGTAGCCATTGTTTTTCTAACCACATTATTCACATCTTGCATGGATGGCTGCCAGAATAATGCTTATTTAGGAAGTCATGTAACACTGTGCTGTGTTTCTTGCTTTGAGGGCTTTAAAACAATGTGAAAGTTTTGTCGGCTGAAATTCATGCGCTAGTTTCCAGGATCCAGATGATCTTATTATTCCACCAAATGTCAGGATCTAGGGTTTGGATCTAGTTTTGGTTATGTTTCTGGTTATGTTCTAGTATTATTGAAAGTCTTGTTTTAGGTTCTTTTTAGGTTCTTGCACTCTGGTCTTGGCTTTTGAGTTATTTGTGGTCTTGGTCTTGTGATGGTTTAAGATCTAGTCTTATTTTGAAAGTCTTTCTTTGTTCCTGTGTGTTCACCTGTTTCTGTTTCCCCTCGTTAGTCTCTATTTAAGCCTGTCCTTTCCTCCTGTGCTTTGTTGGGTCATTGTTTGACATCCTATCGTTACTGTATAGTTTGTCACTGTTCCCATGCTGGATTGTTTGGTGTTCCCTGTCGTCCTTGTTTCATGTTCTACGCTCCATGATCAGGTTTCCTGAGTTCCATCATCCGTGTTCCATGCCTGGTTAGTTTGCTGTATGTTTTTGTCTGGACTCACTCTGCCCTCTACGCAAGAAGGTTTTTATTCACTGCTCTCCCGGACTTCCCATGTTATGTGCTCAGACTATTTTTGTTGGATTCCTTCCTTGCCCCGAGTTACGGGTTCCTTTGCCTTGGACTTACCTGTTTTTTGTGTACCCGCTCACCAGCCATCTCCTGTAGTCAAGTCAATAAACCTTGTTACCACTTTCACCTTTGAACATGTCTGCATTTGGGTCTCACTCCTACTCCCCTCACCCTAACCGATACCACCTAACATCCACTCACCGTGACACCAAATTGCAGTATTTTGTTAGCAACTATTTGAAAATGTCTTTTCTTCTAAATGTCTGAGCTCATCCTGTTTTTGAACAACACTGTTTAAAGCTGAGTTTACACCTTGAATTGCTCTTCAGAAATTAAATGTCCGACAGGAAGCGCCTCCGCCCGGCTGTTGAGAGAGGCTTCGTATGACTCCAGGTCATGTAATGGAGACCATATGTTCTCCATGTTTTCACGGTGAGGAATGAGATTGATATTTATTTCCAAAATATTTGTCTTGCAATATTAATTCCACCCACCCTGCAGATTTATAGGTTGTTCAGTCATGCATGTGGGTGCCTTTTCTTGAGTGTGCTGCAGTGATTTAGGGCTGAGTTTGGTTGTCAATGAAACCGCCAGGAGTTATTTGTGAGAAGTAAACATCCATGAAAGACAGCGATCATGCTGGTGGCTCGCGGTGATTCACTGTCCTGCTCATTAACGCTCATCTGGATCACTGTGGAGCCGTCAGGAACATTTGAGGATTGGAGATGGGGTGTGTGTCCATGTTCAGTTATGTTTCTCTAGATGAGACACTGCATGTCAATCTAGCCTTTTGTAAATGACAGCGAGCAATACTGGGGTAAATATAATTTATTCCTGTTTCTGTGTGGAGGCTTGACTGATGCAGAATTTTTTAATTTGACACTGGAAATCAACAGTATCTGATCAGTCTGACAACACTGCTGTAGGGCATGTCTGCTGTCTGAAAAGTTCTCTTCAAAGTAGTGTTCATACAAGGACTGAAGAAACAGTAAAGAACGCAGAGCTCTAACAAGCTGTACTGTATGCTTCTGCAAAAGTTAATGTTGTCTGATGTTACTTTTTAACTGATGACATGAATCTATGTTGTATTAAATCCACTCTAGCTGATTGATAGAACTGTTGAAACAAAGACTGAGATTGTGTGACAGCTAATTGGTCTGTGTGTGTTTTCTCTGTTTGGAAAATTGGAGTCAGAAAGACGGTGGGACGTGACAGCAAAAAAAATCTTCACACTTCAAGGAACTGTGAGAGACACTGTAAGAAACAATTTGAGTATAACACCCTAACCCTTATATAACCAAATAAATTCTGTATTGAGGCGTTGACGTAAATTGGTTGGTGTTGCAGATATAATTAATAGGCTTAGTCATGTCTGCATGAACTGCAGCAGCACTTGATGATTTGTGAGTGCTATGAAGGCAGGAGTGTGCCATTAACAACCACTGGCTGGAAAGTATCAGGAATGAAGCACAGATTTTCTCTGGAAATGAAAAGCAAATAGAGTGAATTGATCCCTGTTTGCTGAGGATATCAAGTCACCCATTAAACTGAGGTTAGGGAACTGTTATGCTTATGAAGCAGTTCTGCTAAACTAAGCTTTCTTCTTTCTCCCACACTTACTGACTCTCTTGCTCCTGCATTCCCTCTTTGTTTCCCCCTTTCTGCTCATAGATGGCATCCAACGTCTTCGGTGAATCATTAGACTGAAATAAACCCCCCCTGCAGCCAGACCTATAGGATCTATATCTTTGAGTTTTATCTGAAGCACATCTCATCTCAAGATCTCATGCCTAAATAGATTAAGATTTTAAAGCTGTGTCCCAGATCAGGGCCTGCCTCCTGTGCATCTCAAGACTGAATTTGTCACAATGGGTTGACAAAGCCTGTCCCGTTCCAAATTCTGCCAAGAAATGCAGCCTTCTTTTGTCTGAATTGAAGAACACAACCCGTGTATCCTTTGCAGACTCTCGGTTTCCCATAATCCATTATGTGCCGGTCAATGGTTTAATGGTGCGATCAGGCAGCCTGTGTCAACTTGTAAATGTGGGACATATTCACATGGCAACGTCGAATGTACCAGGTGTTTGTGGTCAGGTGGTCATCAGTCACTGCATACTGTAATATATCACCCCGCCTAAAAATATCCTGTTTCTCATGTGAGGTATTACAGTTTTTTACAATTGGTAACACACATTTCTGTATACTGAGTTCACTTTTCTAAAACTGTTAAGATGGACCAACTCTTTACATTCATTACACAATGACCTAAAAAAATACACCTGGGAATGGATCTTTTTGCATGTCTGATCCATCCCTGGCAATCTTCTGTTGTTCTGCTGTCCAGACATCCAGCATTCATTATGAGTGACATCTGATCATGTGGCTGGTGGTGATAAACTTTCCACCTTCATGAGGAAAACATTTCCTCTGTGGGGTTGTGGAATGGAGAGTAAGGTGGAAGGAAAAGTGACACCATCCTGGGATGGGCTGTAAACCATGCTGTGACTGGAAGAGATGGTGAAATGCCACATCGTCCCAAACAGTTACAAAATGTTCTGGATTCTGCTTCACGTGCCCCTTTTCCTCACCTGGCACAGGTCTTTCATAGAGGTCCTCAAGGAATTAAAAAAGGGGCTCAGTGTTCCAATTAGGAGTTGCATTTAAATGCATTTAACATTAATGCAATGTAACATTGATTTCCTTTTAGTTAAGTTAGATTCTGAATGTAAATGTAACAGTTCTGACAATAGTATGTGTATATTGGAGTGTAAATACTCAGAGGTTTGGTGGTGGTTGAGTTTGAGTGAGAAAACAGTTCATGAAATGTGAAAGATGTGGTCATTTAATGCATTTTGTTTAAAGCAATGAAAAGTGTTCCACTTAAGTCCATGTTTGTGCAGGAAATGTAATGTAATATGTTTTTATATCAACATATGAGGAAATGTTGTTAATTAACATACTGTATGTGGAGAGTCGCAATGTTGATACTGAACGTATCAGTAAAATGTTCACTGTCAGCAAATTTTATTTGTTTTCCTACAATATCTGCTTGTAGCAGCTGCAGCATTTTCAAACTTTTTATGGTTCTGTTCACAGCACTTGTGTAAGGTTAGGGAAAGATGGTGGTCTAAAACAGAAAAAATCCTTGGAGACATGAAGGATTTACAAAACCATTGTTTATTAAAGGTCCCATATTGTCCAAAACCACTGTATTCTTGTACACAATGAACCATTATTATTGCCCCACCCACAGCAGCTAAATCGAAAGTGAAACTTTAAATGGTGTGAGAGGAGAGGTGAGGATGAATGCAGCCATTTGTGAGGAAGATACTGGAGCCGAATCTGCTGGACTAACACACACGCACATACACACACAAACCACTGCAACCACATATCTTTAGTCAAGTAACTTCTTGTTCATCTTGAGCAAAACACGTTGCTCAAGAGAAGTCGTAGCCTGTTTTCTCAGACCAGATGATAGTAGCCCACACATAGAAAAAATGTGCTCCACAAAAGCTCGGGAGGCAGGGGCACTGGCTAAATCTAAAGCCACCAGGACAATTCCTGGATAAATGGCTTCCCTTGCCCTCCACTATTCCAGTGGGTTGTCACAGACCATTCCTTGCTGGATCTCATCCAAGTACTGTCATCTCACTTGATGGAGTGTTCATGACATCATTGCCTGACCTGCTCCCTTCCTGGCGGGAAGGCTTTTTATTTCAGTTATCAAAATAATTTTTTCACTGCTAGTTTTACTTTTTGTCTTAGTTTTTGTGAACTATGATATCCCTGGTATGAGGCTCATGGGTACTGTGGTATTATGTGCTATTCAGCGTGCACACTGTGGGAGGGCCTGTGTGTTTCTGTGTTTGGCAACTTTAAGATTATTCAATTCATTTAATTTAATAGAGACAATGCACAATACATATAGTGCATCCGGAAAGTATTCACAGCGCTTCACGTTTTCC